>PVKA01012417.1:0-18604 GCA_004027165.1 Ctenomys sociabilis
GCAGACATCACCTTTAGGGAAGGAAAGTGTGCCGCTTCTGCTTGCTTTGGGGCCCCAAGTGCAGTAGTATCAGTTGATCCAGGCACATGTTTCCCTCCTTTCACAATGTACAACCAAGCTGAGAACACTCAGATTGCCATCTACAATGCAGCCTCAAACAGCTGTGCACTTTCTCTCTCCTGCTCTCCTTGGCTTGTAACAGGAATGCCCCTCACTCAGCAGCAAGCGCATGCAGTCACTCGTGAAGATGCCCTGCTTCATGGGGAAGCCCTGCTCGTCCTTCTTACCACCCATCAGACCCCATGACCCTCCTGCTCTGCACCCAGAGCGTCGGCACCAACTCATGGCCACGGGCTTCTCACGGAAGCAGGCAGCTTACGCTCAGCGTCCACTGCAGTTTCTGGCAGCCAGTGGTTGGGAAGGAGGTGCTCAGCTTTGTTCTGAAGCTTCAGACCGCCCTAGGATCCGCGTCTTAAGAGGTTCTCGGGGCTGACAGCTCTCAGCTGCAGCTCTGGTCCCGAGCACCCCTGGCCTAACAGCTGCTGGCTGTCCTTGTCCCCAGGCTTTTACCGCAGCTGGCCAGTCCCTGCCTCAGGCTATGGAGGACCACCTGGGTGACTCTCCTTGAAAGAAGCGCAATTGTCTCCATTTCAGCGACGCCTGACCTCTTTCCATGTACTGACACGTACAGAGCTGGCCAGGACTTTGGCTTAGCCCTTCAGCTGGCCTTAAGCAATGCACCCTGGTTCAATCAAGGTGCTGGTGGTCATCATGTATTTTGGGGAACAGCCCCCATACACACCCGGCTGCTCTGTAGTGTGAGCTGGAATGAAGAGCCAATGCACCAGACTGATGCACGAGGCTGTGACTTCCGGGGGTTGAAAGGTTACACATCAGAGCTGAAGCACCCCAACCCAAACCATTAGATAACTGTCTGAGTTGTGCAACACAGAATACTCTTCCTGCAGATCCTTCTCTGCAGATTGCAGAGGTGGATGCAGCCTCCTTAGACCGAGCCCAGCTCACGGCACTCACCTACTTCCTGCCATCAGTCACTTATCCTCAAGCCACTCCCTTTTTCATGGAATTAATCAAACTGAGGTTCAGCCTGGCATCAAAACATCTGATCCAGACAGCCGTCATCATGGTGGACTCCCCACAACTACACAGATGACGTAGTGTCTATTCTTGCTGTAGGCTGCACTGGCTATGGTAGATTGGAATGAACTCAACAGGATTCCAGTAACTTGTCCATGGGATTCCAAATATGAACTTCTCAGACAAGATGAGGACCAGGAAGGCTCTGTATCAGGTCCTCACTGAATCAGGACAGCAGAGCTTTGCTCTGCACCTGAGCATAGAGCCTGACAGTCACAGGCAAGGGGAATTTTCTAGTCTCTCCCTGACCCCAAATCCATGTCATAGGACTTAGGGTAAACTGAGAACACACGCAAGGGCCAGGGATATAACTCAGTAGCATAGAGCCAGCCTGGCAAGTGCAAGGCAAGAGGGAACTTCCTCTAGTAGCTGCATGCATGACTCAGAAGCAATGTGGGGGTCACAAGGGAGGACAGAGGCCCCACGAGGGAAGTATGCACAATGGAAGGGTCTCCCTGCCCAGAGGGGCCAAGGACAGTCCTACAGCAGCATGCTAGGGCCATCCCATATCCTTCCAAGGCTTAGGGGGACCTAAAGCCTGAGCAGTGACTGCAGAAGGGACCAATGACATCTAACCATGCGCTGGAAGGGTGTCTGGGATGCAGGGACCAGAGACTAAACCATGTCCCCAAGGACGCCCTTGTACTCCAGCCGCTGGCCAGGTGGCCACCTGGTGCTGTGGGTCTGGAAGCAACAGGGCCAGCAGAGCTGAAGCTTTGGGTTCTGGGAACCACACACCACCACCATTGGGCCAGTCAGCATCAGGAGGCCGGGTTTCAGCAACGTAGGCCACCAGGGTGTCCCCAGGACTCCACCCAGCCCGCTACATGTGTGCACAATGCCACTCTGTGGAGAGAACAAACAAATGACCAATTCAGAGACCAAGCCCTGGAAAGATCCCCAAATCCAGCAGGCCAGCCCCTCCCCACTGGCCAGGAAAGGAAGATGAGGTATGAGAAGGTCTCTCCCCATGTCCCTGCTGCCACCACCCCCAGGTGTCACAGTCTACCAAAGTCTTTGCCTATCTCTGGGAGGAATGCCCGCTGTCACCCGACAGTGCCTGGTGAGGCAGGGGCCAAGGAAGGTGCCACCGTTGATTAGGGATGTGTGTCAGGAAAGGGCAGTGGTGTGGCAGGGTGGCTTTCTCATATTTGCTCTTCCTGTTCTCTAGGCTGAACCCTCTAATTCCACCATCCTGATTAGAGGCTACAATTTGCCAGCTCAGTTCTGTAACCAGGAGCTGTGCTTGGGCTGGCAGGACACACAACCTGGGCAACTGCGGGCCACCTCCTCTTCCCCGTATCTTCCATTCTCAGCTCAAAACCGGAAACAATCCAGTGTGACCCTTCATTCCCAGCTCTCTTCCTTCGGCCTCCCCCACAAGGGCTATGGTCTAATCCTACCAGAAGACTTGCTACTGGCAGGAACCCCCCAGGTATGCCCTTTCTGCTATGGAAAAAAAAATCCTCCCAGGCTCATGCTGGCAACCCCTTTCTGTACAGCAAATCTTCCCCAGAGGAGTCCTACAGACGCGATGCATGCAGGCGCATGGTGCTGGAACTGGGACTCCGCACACAGCAGGTGCTCGATAGATGCACAGTGCATTCAATTGGCAAATCCATCCAGCAGCCCCTCCTAGAGCTGTCATTAAGACCACGAGGAGCTGAGCAAAAGCAATGGGGAGGATGTGGGAAGTGGATGGTAGGAACCACAGTGTGGTCTGTGAACAGTGGGAGAGGAGAGAAAATGAATTCATTTCCTCTCCATAGTAATTTGCCTGCAAATATTCACAAACCATGCAATTTCTCACAGCCTCCCCACTAAAGATAAATGCATAAATAAAGTGGGCCCAACCCAGGGGACGTGTACACAGGCCACTGCTCCTCTCCCTATACACCAGAGTGACTACTTAGTTAGGTGTAACTGCCTCTGCCCACCCATGAAGTCTCTGGAGGACTCCCAGAGGTTGTCCAGGTGTGAATTTACTCTTAGGATCCCAGGAGTGGGTGAACCAGCAGCCTGGGGGCCAGAGCAGGTGGGTGCACTGGGCAGGGTGTTCTTCCACCCCTACCGAACGGACGGCCTGCAGCAAGTGAGGAGGTCACATACACACAGGGCTCTGTGTTCCCCCCATGCCCTGATAAGGACAAAAACAGGCGCCTCTTGAGATGCATGGCCGTGGGGGAGGGGCTTGGAAGGATTCAGAGGGCACTGGAGGGTAGCAGCCCAGGGGCAGGGGCCTGCACTGGGGACCTTGTGAGGACCAGTCTGGGAGGAAGTTGAGGGCTAAACATAAGCCAGACAGTAGCAGGAAGCTGGCTTGGGGGACAGGGTCTCCTTCCACCCTTGCCCACTCAAGCTCAGGGGAGCTCTGAGCCAAAGCCCCGTCCTGGCTGCAGGCACAGAACTGAGCCAAGCTGGAGAGGCTCGGTGACCTGCGCTGGCTTCACCAAGGCCTAGAGTGACAATGCCAAGTGCCACCTTGGCCCTTGCCCCCTCAGGCTACTACTACACGTTTGGAGTGGTCCCCAGAGACAGCTCAGTGTTATGATCTTTGTGGTCACAGGGAGAAAAAGGCAGTCAGGATTCAGACCTTGACATCCTGCCCTCAAGATCTGTGTGTAAAGCCACTGAGGCCCAGAGGAAGAAAGCAGTGAAGTGGGAAGAGCTGTGCACGGCTCCCAGGACCCGCGCCTCACACCTTGCTGGGAAGGGGCTACTTTCCCTTTAAATACACTGAGGCACTCTCAAAGCATCACCTGCTTTGTGGCACTGCAAAGAAAGGGAAACTGAGGCTCATCATTGCCCCAGAGAGCCAGGATTTCAGTTGGAGCTAAGCATCCGGGTCACCTCTGCTGGCTTCAGGCCCCACCGGCTGGCCAGTAGGACTCAGCTAAGTGCTCATCAGGTGGACCTGCTTCTGTGGCCACAAAGTGGGCTTTCCACGTGCCTTGCTGGGCCCTGGCTGCGACCACTCCACCCCTCGGGAGACTGAATAGACACAGGAACACGCAGAGCCAGGGCAAGGAGCCGCCAACACCCTCCAGCTGCTAAAGACCAGGCCGGACCCAGCCTCCCTCCCAAAGGGCTGCCATCACAGCCTCGGCTGCAGCCAGAGACTCAATTAGGACTATTATGGCGCACTTAGGAAAAGCAGGGTGTGGGGGGACGGGCTGGTACCTTTTAGAGATTGGCAACAGAGTTTTCTGTTACCCCTCAGTTAAACAGAAAACCCAGGAGCCCGGCGTGGTGGTGTAGGCCTGTAATCCCAGCACTTGGGAGGCTGAGGCAGGAGGATTGTTGTGAGTTTGAGACCAGCCTGAGCTACAAAGTGAGCTTAAGGCCAGCCTGAACTGCATAGTGAGACCCTGTCTCAAAAAGACAAAAAAACCCCCCAGAAAACAGAAAACCCATTTAACCACAAGCAACACCCTGTCTTCCCAGCCCCAGTCACTTTTGGGATTTTGTTTCTTTTGTTTTGTTTTTAAACTATCTGCCACTTAAGAGTTACATTTTTATCACCCGAAAGCTTCCTTAGAAGGAGAAATCATTTTCTTCATGGAGAGAAGGATGTCGTGAATCTCAAAGTTTGCAAACCTGGGCCAATGGCATCCTCTAATCCTGGCCCCTCCAGCATGGCAAGAGGAACAGGTTTCATGCTGCCATCTACGTCAAAGATGCTGGGGGTGGGGGTGGGGGCCTGGAAGGGGGAGCAAGAGCTAATTCTTACCTCCCACATCCTGGAGAGCAACTAAACACCTGCAGTCATGAGGCTCCCAGAAGGAGCTGGGATGGAGGCTGCCTAGAGGGGACCCACAGGGGGACCTCGTGACCTCCAGCTGTGCTAAGCTGTGAAGGAGAGTGGTCAGGCTGGTTGGGGAGAGCCAGGAGAGTCAAAGTAGGGAAAGTTATCTGCACAAAATGAGAAGAAGAAAAAAATCTGTCAGCCAAAGGGTTTCCTCCACCTTTAAAGCAGCATCAAGTACACATGAGGCTATGTTTTGGACCTGACATAGCCTCTAAAGCCTCGTATATTGGAGGTGTGGTCCCCACCTTGGGAGACTGCAGAGTTTTAAAGGTGGGGCCTAGAGGAAGGTCCTTAGGCCATGGTCACTGGAGTGTGACCTTCAGAGGGAAAACAGGACCCTACCCCTTCCTCTCCTCCTCTTCTGTTCCCTGGCCCTGAGGCTTTGCTCTTCCACATGCAGCCACCAGCCACCAGCCACCAGGCCACCAGGCCACCACCACAGCAATAGGGCGGATTATTATTTTTTAGGGAGGATTATTGAAACATCCACCTTCGAGCAGAAGCAAACCTTTTCTCTTTATAAGTTGATTACCTCAGACATTTGTAAGAGTAACAGAATGCTGATATAAACAGACCAAAAGATACCACAGGCGTAGCAGCTGCTGGATAAAATACAGCATGCCCAGTTCAACAAACAGCAAACCTTTCCAGTTAGGTCCTAAACGGTTCACAGAACAAAGGAGGCTGGGGACAGACACCCAAAAGACATCTGCTGCCCGTATGAACTTCAAGCTCCATTCAGCATCCTGGGGTTTTATTCACATGGCTCCCAGAGGCCAGCAGGTTACAGTGGCCACAAGGAGCTGGCTGCATCCATCAGCGGGGTCCTGGAAACCCGCCCCACCCAGGAAGGAGGCCACACACTGTCCTGCTGCGAGATATGGGCGCAAAGAAAAGCAGGAAGCCAGCCACCCGGGCCTTCAGGCCCGCTCCATCAGCCACACTCAGCCACACACTGGCTGTGAACAAAGGCAGGAAAGCGGGGGCCTCTGCCCTGGAGGGAAACACAGTGATCTTTGCTTCTGTTTTCCACACTCTCTGAGTTGTTGTTTTGCTGCCTTAAAATAACAGCCACGTGCACGGAACCACCATGCACAGTACTTCAGATCTTTCCAGAATCACTCGGTGGCTCTGTCCCATTCAAGCTGCGTGGAGACGGAGGCTGGGAGTGGCTGGCTGTGTATACCAGGGACACTCGGAGTGTGGGACATGGGAAAGGAGGGTAAAGGGTGCAAACAGTAAGCCGGCAAGTCCCCAGCTACAAAGTGGCTTCTGAGGGTCCCCAAGACCCCCTTGGTTGGAGTAGCCAGTCCTGTTGTCCCTGTTGCTTCTCCTGAGTGTGGGACCTTAGAGGTCAGCAGCCTGGACACTGCTTAGATAGCAGATGACACAAAGCCTGGCCTGTGACCTACACCTCTGTCACCCTGTCCTCTGCATTTAATGAGCGGCATCACCAAGCCAGGACACTGCAGGACAGGCCCCAGGCGTCCCACTCCACATCCCATCTTCCAGCTCCACCTTCCCAGCAGGACCTCTCCCTGCGGTTCAAGTTGGGTTCAAGCAGATGACGAGTTCCTAAAAAGCCTGGGCTCTGAAGGCAAGAAGGAAGTCAGCTCCAGAGGGACCCTTCCTACTGAAGAAAAGACTCTCTGGGGAGTCTGTGGAGACATAAATAAAAGAAAAACCTGGATCCTTATCTCCCTATATTTATAAGATTTTTCATTAGAACAGGTACCTCCAGACTTCTGGGCTAAAAGAGAAAGAGAAGGTGGGCAAGAGGGCAGGGGTCCGGCTGAGCTGGAGAACCAAGCTTCGGCAGGTGTGGGGACACAGATGGTGCCTGGGACCCGATGGCTCTCAGGAGGTACCACTTCCAGGGTCCCCAGAACGCCAGGCTCAGTCCTGCCTCATGCAGCACAACCAGAACTGCCCTGGGGACTGTCCTCCACCCCTACCTCTACCTTCTTCCCTTCTCACCCTGCAGCAAGGAGTCCCTGGGAAACACCTGCCTCCTGGCTGGCCAGGGGAGGGACCCTAAGGCTGTCATTTCACAGGGCTGGCAGTCCAGAGACATAATGTCTGTGGGGACATCTCAAAACAAAGCTAACAACAAAGCTAACAGTGTCAGTAATGAAATGCCTCCTTTGAAAGTCCTCTGGCTGATCAGAGTGTTCACTGATCGCCCCATTTTTTTTTTTTTTCTGGAACTGGGGATTGAACTCAGGCCCTTATGCTTGCCAGGGAAGCGCTTATTTCACTGAGCTACCTCCTTGGCCCTGATCTCCCCATTTTAATCACAGGCCCGCAAGCTTTGGGGAAGCATATCTGCTGGCCTTGGCCTCCATCTTTCCACAGGTGTGAATACAGGAAAACTGTGCATCTCACTAGCTCCAAACCCTGCAGATCTGATGACAGACATTTGTTTCAAAAGCAATGATCCAGATTCCTTTGAGTTCCTTTTGCACGCATTTCTTCTGACTCCCACAATGCCAGACACCCCTGTGCTTAATTAAACAAGTTTAAAATAAATGAGACATTCAGGAGGCTGAAGCAGTACTCTCCACTGCAAGGCCAAACTAGGTAACTTACCAAGATCTCGTCTCAAATCAATCTATCTCTGAATACATAAGGGCTGGGCATGTAGCTCAGTACTAATGCTGATTTCAGTCCTCAGGACCTTAATAAATATGCCGATTAGAAAAAAGCCTTTGTGCAGCATTCTGCCTTTGAGCCCTGTTATACGAGGTCGCAGTGACCCTCCCCTCGGGAGATGTGGCTCCTACCACTGCACCTCAGCCTAGCTTTCCCTGCTCCAGCAGAGAAAATAATCCCTGTTCTCTGATGGCCCCACCCCAGGTGTGTCACTGCCGTAGCGCTAACTGGACTGCACACAGTGACAGCGAGCCTTGCCAGCCTGACCCATGCATCTGTGACTCTCCTGCCCTCAGACTGAGACCTGCATTCTCGGCTCCCCGGGTCTACAGCACAAGTCCCACGCTTGGGTGTGGGTGGACGCACACAAGCACACACATGTGTGCACACACCACGAAAAGGGGGGATGGAGAAGGCAGTCAAAGTTCAAGCTAAATAAAAAAACTTACAGCAAAGACACACAGCCAAGAGTGATGGAGAGGGGCATCTAAAGCAAGGAGTACAGAGAGGAACTTACACATTCACAGTATTGGCACTGGGACGCAGCTGGTCCAGTGGCTGCCATTTGCCTAGCAAGTGCAAGCCCCTGAGTTCCATCCAGCACGAGAAGCGCACGTGCACGCACACACAAACACACGCACACACACACACAGTGGTCCATGCAATGGAGCATTATTTGGTCTTAAAAGGGAGGGATACTCAGGAACATTAATAGCAGGGACAAACCTGAGGATGTCCTTCAGGGTTGCTAAGTGACACAGCCTATCAAAAAAGCCCACTTCTCTGAGGTTAGAGAAGTCAGAGTCACAGCCAGACAATGGGTGGGTACCAGGGGTGGGTGGAGGGAAGGGGAAGAAATGTCCAGTTTTGCATGATGGAGCAAGTTGGGGGTGAGGGCTACACCACAAGGAATGTACTTGGTGCTAAAGTTCCTTTTTAAAAATGTTTTTCTATAGTCTCCCTAGTATAAGAAGCGAAAAGAAGAAATACAAATGGAAATGTACAACAACAACTAAAATCAATTGAGTCAGATAAGGCAAAGTGAATGGCATATGCTGCAGGGTACTAATCAGCTTTTCTTCTGGATGGTTAACAACCTAAGTTCACAGATCAAAACTGGAGAAATAGAAGAGCTACAAGGCCAGCCAACATTTTGGCCCTAGCCTTTCAAGGTCAGCGAAGACTCAGGACATAGGAGAACCTGTACTGCAACAGCATGAAACTCAGTTGAGCTCCAAATTTCCTGAACAAGGAGATTATGGAGCCACAGAGCAAGGAGATCAACGAGGTATAGTGTGCCTGGAGAGGGTCACATGGAGAGAGAACTTTCTCTCAGGCTCTCACGGAGAGCAAACTGGTCAAGCTTTGGCCGTGACTCATCCACATGGATGACACAGACAAAGGATCTACATAAACCCTGAGAGGACTTCACTGACCTTATCAGAAACAAAAGCTACATGTTTTGGTATATAGGTCTTGCTCTATCTCGGTCTTAATCATCCAGCAGAAAAGTATAAAAATGAGGTATATAACGTGGGGCCATAATAATAAGTTGAGCTGTAAATGGCTACAGTCATCAACTTCTATAGATAATTCACTATTATTGTGGAATGCTGGACTGTGTTGGATTGTGTCGCTGAGTTCAGGCACCTAAATTGGTTTAATGACAATGGAGTGCCCATTTTTGACAGGTCTAGACAAAAAAAGGGGTATAGAAAGGAAGAATCATGATGTGTGTGTATAAACAGTATAGTGAACACAGTATATGCTGTGCTTCTGCATAATTCTATGAGATGCAAGATTTGTACTAATAGTGGTTGGACAAGATATTATGTCAGCTTCTAGTACTGTGGACAACCACTAGGAAGATAACAAGGTGGAAAATATTAATTATTGAATCTGTGATATAATTCAGGTATAAAAAATAAGATAAGTAAACAGCTACACTCTTTTAGTTCACTGATTAGAGACATCTGCTATAATAATGTCTGTAAGTATAATATCATGCATGCACTTTGTACGATATCAAAACATTATGAAAAGTTTGCAATGTATTAATTTATCAAATCCGTCCTGTTAATGTGTCTTGAAACTATCTCATTGATATTTGTACTTCAATAAAATAAAAAAAGAAATAAAAAAATAACCTGAAGATACTAGAATAGCTTAGTATATTGTTACAAATTTTAATTCTTGTCAAGGGTAAAATTTTAGAAACTCCATAGCCTTTTGTTACCACATTTTAAAATAGACACTCTTGAGCAGTCTGTACAAAACATTCAGTTATAACTTGGTCCATCTAAAAGAGAATAAAAGAGCGTTTCTTTTCACTAAAAAAATAAAAATAAAAATGTTTTTCATTTGTTTATTTGGTACAGCTTGGACTCATAGTGATCTTCCTGTCTCAGCCTCCCCAGCACTGGGATTACAGGCTTGAGCCACCATGCCTGATTTTGGGGCTAGCATGGTGCACCTGGGGTTCCAGGGCTAGCACAGCATGTGGTATTGGGGATCGAACCTGTGTCCTGTGCTTGCCAGGCAGGCAATTAGACTCCCCAAGCCATTTCCCCAGCCCTGGTACTAAGATCTTAACTAAATACTTAAAAAATGGCTGTGAACACAGTATATCTGACTTTGTATATATTTTGCTATAATACAAAAGTAAAAGGGAGGGAAGGAGGGAGGGAGGGAGAGGAAGCTGGGCATGTTGGCATACACCTGTAATTCTACCACTTGGGAGGCTGAGGCAGGAGGGTCACTGCCAGTTTGAAACCAGCCTGGGTTACAGTGAGTTCAAAGCAGCCTAAAGTACATAGCCAGCTATGTATGTTAGAGAGAGAGAGAGAGAAAGAGAGAGAGAGGGAGAGAGAGAGAAAGGGAAAGAAAGGAAGAAGCTGTCCGGTCACTAAAATCATTAAAAGATGCTGCATAGATGGAAATACAGACGACTGTGCAGAAGAGCCCACACCAGAGCACCTAGCACACACCTTCAACCCTGAGACCTTCAGGTAAAGGTTAGTGATGCGATTGGTGTCCGCCAGGGCTGAAGGGGACGCAAGCGTGGAGGATTTAGAGTGGCTCTATCAAGGATGACACCCAAAGGTGGACACGTGTCCTCATGTACCTGACAAAGCTCACAGCATACCCATTGCCTAAAGCAAACCCCAGGGTACGGGAGGTGGGGGTGCGCAGAGCCCCGAAGTGCCCCAGAAAGTCTCAGGGAGCAGGGCTCGTTTCCTTCCTGGATCTCCGGGTGCCTTGGATTTCCTCCCGGGTGGAGCCACCTTGCAAGCGCATAAACCAGGCATCCTAGGCCGCCCTAGGCAACCCCTCCTGCAGCATCTCAGAGCAGGACCTGCTACAACAGCCAGCGCCCCAGCCTGTACCGCTCTTCCTATAGAAAACCTTTCTATTTCATGCTTCTAGCTCATCAGGGAGGCAGGGGGGGTGCAGAACCCAGACTGACTCAGCTATGTAGCGCTGTGGGACTCTGGGCCAGCTGGCCCCTGCCGTCCCTGATGCTGCCACTGGAAAAGGGCCTCCAGGCCCTGCAGCCCGCACCACAGCTGGTTGTGTGCTAGTCCCCCTCCCTGCCATGCGGTCCACAGTACAGATCTGCATTATTATTAAGAACAACTATAAAACCGTAAAGGGCACTTCCTGCCACCTGAGCAAAAAAGCTAGGATTTTCCTTGAGTTGAGGAAAGAAGATCTCTGTGAGCTCAGCGATGGTACCCCGGAGCCGGGTTCCCACGCCAATCCCGGGGGACCAGGGGAATCTCCAAGGAAAAGCTAGTGTGCCGAGCCTCTTGTGGGGAGCACATCTGTGCCACCCGGTGTGAACCCTTAAAACTGAACTAGAAAAGGAGGAAAAGGCTGGAAGTGGAAAACATGTGGTAGGGCAGGAAAGGGCCGCAGGTGCAGGTGGAGGCGGCACTGGCTGGAGCCTCTGAGTTCCGGCGGCACTGGGCTGAGAGCAGGAAACCGGGGCGCTGAGCACCTGCCATCTGCCCCCACCACACGTGTCCCAGTGGAAGGAAGCCAGAAGCTAGGCTAGCAGCACAGCTCTGCGCTCCGCTCTCGCTGTGGGATGTGTGGGCGAAGGGTGGTGCGGCTGCAGGGCGGGTCCTGTCCACCCGGCCAACATGCGGGGGGGGGGGCAGAGACCCCCAATGCCATCACCAGCTCTGAGGCAGCATCTGTGCCAGGAGAAGCAAGGTGCCAACACGACACAGCAGCTCAGCTGACAAGAGCTCCAGGGGGAGACTGCGCTGCCCCTTCAGTGGCTCTCAGCCCCTCCAGCACTGGCCTGTGTCACTGTGGACTGGTCCCCAACGCTTCACAGGAGCATCTAGGGAATGCTGCTCCACCCAGCAGGGACCAGCGCTGCTCACCCAGCTTGAGTGACGCAGCCAAGACTGCACAGCAGGCAGAGCCTCCGAATCTCCCTGGGTGTGAGCAGGTTCCCCAGCTCACCTGGATCACCCGGCTCCCAGCACCCCGGAGGCCTCCAGAGTTTGGAAGGGTGGGATTCCTAAGCCTCCCACCCCAGCACAGCACCTCCCTCCTGCTCCCAGCAGCCTCCCCAGGGTCACCCTATAACTGTACATCTTTCCCCTCCTGGAAGCCAACAGAGCCCAACCTTGGCTGTACCTCAGAACCATCTGGGGAGCTTTAAACTACAGCACTGCTTCTCTAAAAGTTAAACCTAGAAACACGGTCACCAAAAGAATACAGTCCTGCTAGATGTGGTGGCACACGCCTGTCATCTCAGCACTCAATAGGGTCAGGGAGATAGCTCAGCAACACAAGTGCCTGCCAGGTAGGAGGCTGAGGCAGGAGGATCGTTGCAAGTTTAAGGCCAGCCTGGGCTGCAAAGTGAGTTCAAAGCCAGTCTGAACTTCGTAATGAGACCTTATATTGGGAAAAAAAAAAAAAAGCAGGGAGAGAAAGAATACAGTTCTGGCATAAGGATCAAAATAAAGACTAAGTAAATAGAATGGAGAGGCCAGAACTAAACCCAAACATCGATTCCCAATAAGAATGATGAGACTATTTTAACAAAGGATGCTAGGGAGATATTCCCACAGAAGTCACCTGAGGCCAGATCCCTGTCTCACGCCATACATAAAACTGAACTCACAATGGCTCCGTGGCCTAAATTTAGAAGCTAAAGCTCCAGCCCCCTTAGAAACAGGCACAGGCGCAAGCCTTCACGACCCTGCATCTGTCCACAGACTGTTCAGTAGGGCTCCAAAAAGCATGGCCTAAACAAGAAAAAGCAGGTAACAGGAGCATGGGAACAGGCTCCACGAGAGTTGTCACCCCCGTCCTCCTGTCACCAGCTTCCTGCTGTCAGATCACGGGAATGCTTTATAAAGCTGCCTTTTCCCACTCAGCCCGCTGCAGGGTGTTGGCTGGGCAGATAAGAACACAGGGACTTCTCTCTGCCTGCAGCCTGTAGGATGTGCAGCTGGGGGATCTGGGGCTAGGGCTGCCACGGCAACCGGGGCATCGCCCTATAGTCAAAGGATGCCACAGGGCAGAGACGCCTTCCTAGGTGGGAGAGCCGCACGGAGCGCGCTGCTCTCAGGGCAGGAGTCCCATGTTTGCGTCTTCTGTTCGCTGCTTGCTAGATTTATGGACAATCTCTCCAAACCCCAGCGGGCCCCACTGGCTAGAGATCAATAATGTCACCTTTAGATATGGGCAGGATCAACAGCTATCTGTGGAGGACCAGGAAAAGACAGTGCAATGGGGAAGGCTGTTCACACCCAAGAGGCCCCAGAGCCCCAGGATCGATGTCAGAGCAGAAGCTGACACAAGCCAGATCCCGCTCCTGGCTTTTGGGCACAGGAAGAGGAATGTGTCTCCAGGGTAACTACACTGTTTGGTTACAAACACCCACTCTTACATCCCCAGAGCCTCTTCAGAGAGGTGACTGTGGGAGGCCACCCAGACCAAAGGGGGTCACCATGGTTCATGGCAAACAAGGGCTTCCCTAGGATCACTCCGCCCTTGAGGCTACCTGATGAGATGTGGACTTTGTGCCCATTTCACAGATAAGAACACTGAGGGTGAGCATTCAAATCTTCCACCCTGCATCCTGAAGCTGTTTAGGCCCAGAGCTGGGACTCGGCCTCCAGGATGGGCTGCCTGATTATGGTTTTCTGGTGCCTTTCCATTTTCCCATTTTCAGGTTAATGAGAGCGGCCAGCCCCAGTCCTCAGGCTGCCTCCATGAACACCAGCCCCTGCCATTCAGAAGAGACTGCTGGGGGCGGGGAGCGAAGGGGACACTGTCCACCTCACTGCTTTCCTGCAGTCCGAGAACACCAGGCAGGATCTCTTCCTATGCCACAGGCCTCATGTTTACCGTGAGGATTGAGGATGGTGTCCGGTGACTGCCAGGGGCTGAGGGGACAGCAGAGGACACAGTGGCCTTGGGGAGGGGCAGCCCCAGCCTGGGCACTCTCTCAAGCAGCCCATGGGTGTTACACTCCTGTTTTATTTATTTTTTTAAATTTAATATTTTTTTATTATTGCTTTTGAGACAAGGTCTTGCTATGTAGTCCATGCAGGCCTTGAACTCAGCATGTCGCCCAGGTTGGCCTCCAACTCACAGTGCTCCTCCTGCCTCAGCCTCCCAAGTGCTAGAATAAGAGGCAGGCACCACCACACCCACTTACATGCATTTTGAGATCAGCAAAAAAACCCATATAGAACATTGTGAAAGTCCCAATGTTTAAAAATTTCTAGAATGAGGAAACAACCCATTTTTATGCTGTTTCAGGAAATGGAATTGGAAAGATGTACTTTGGCTGATATATTTATTATTTTTAGCATTGAGCCTCAAGTCACATAGCTAAGGAAGCAGAAGACAAGGGAGCTGTGGGGTGGTTTGAGCCAGGGCTTCAAGCCTGAGCTGCCCCAGTGCTGTGTGACACAGAGCAAGTCCCATGACTCTGAGCCCCCTTTTCTCTTCTCTTTTCTAAACTGGAGAGAATAGCACCAAGATCTCAGGGCAGCTAAAAGACTCCCGCCACAGATCCCTCACTTCAGAGTGCAAACTGAGGCTCCCGGTAGTACAGGCCTGTAATCCTAGCACTTGGAAGCCGAGGCAAGAGGACTGCCGTGAATTCAAGGTCAACCTGGGGAGGGGAAAGGAAAGAAGGCCCATGGAGGCAGAGGAGTGTGAGACACACTGGTGGCAGAGGCCAGCCCGGGCCCGACGTCCTGGCTCCTTCGGAACCTTCTGGGAGCTGCCCGCCTCACACCCAGTCCTGGGGCCACAGGCAGCCCAGGCTGGGCTTTCGCTTCCGCTTCCATCTGGAACATAGAGGCTGACCCTAGTCCTGGGGAGTTTACACCTGATCCATAGGAGAGCTCTGGGGACAGGGGTAGCAGCCCCCCTGAGAAGGTGGTGTGGGGAGGCAGAAGCAGGGAGATCCTGGACACCGGCTCCAGGAGCCTTCAAGCCTCCAGACAGTCCCTGGACTCTGCTTTTCCTTTCGGGCCCAAACCTATTTCTTGATTAAGTAGGGGCAGGGTGTAGACAGGAGCTGTGTCACTATCCACCTCACTGTACCTCCCCTTTTGTCTTTTGTTTCTTTTTTTTTTTTTAAGACAGGTTTTTGCTGTGTAGTCCACTCTGCTTCAAACTCACAGCGATCCTCCTGCCTCAGCCTCCCGAGTGCCCAATCATGCACCATCTCACCATGCACCGATTCCTCATTCAGCCAGGCTAGCCTGGTAGGTGGGGAGAAGAGTGGACCATCCTACCTAATGGGGCGCAGATGCCGCCTGCCCCACTGCTCAGCCATACCTTGCCAGCTGATGTCTCTCCCGTCCTGCCCACAGGTGACAAAGTCTCCTTGAAGTCTCCTGCTGGGGAGTTCCAGATCAGCTCTAGAAAGAGAAGAGAGAAAGGCAGAGGTCTGAGGCCCGTGTGGGTAGGTGTGGCCCCCAGCCCTGAGGTCCCTCCACCCCATGTCTGCAAACAGAAATCAGATGGCAGAAGGACAGCCAGCACCAAGGTGCCCGAGCCTGGGGCAGGTTGGGGTGTCCTTCGGGTCCCCCACAGGCCCACACAGCAGCACCCTGCCATGCCATTGCACATGCTAATGAGAACATCCAGCAGCGTCTCTTCTGCTTCTACCCAGAATACAATCAGCTCCGCGGCAGGCAGCGTGGGAACGCCAGTCTCCTCAGGCTGAAGAAAGGCCTCCCAGCAATTGTGAAATGGAAAGGGACTTACTAATCACTGCCTAATGAATGCAGGCTCTTTGGGCAGCCCAGTGACGGTAAGATCTGTGCACACAAGTCCTCTGGGGGGCTGAGAACAACACAGGCCCCCGCGTCACATGAGGAAGGTCAGTGTCACCTCATCCTGACACCACAGCCCCCCAGCTGAGGCGTGAGCCCATCCGATGCAGGGCCTGGCCACTTCATGCACAGTTGAGAGAGAATCAAGCAGGTGAACAGAGGAGGGTGCGGAGGTCCCCAAACTCCACCCTCACTGAAAAGGCAAAACAGAAGGGGCCTCCGTCAGTTCCCACTGCCTCAGGTGATAATAGTGACAGCCCCAACAGTGAGTGAACTCAGGTGGCAGGAACACACTCAGGGACACACTACCAAAAGGGGCCAGGGCCAGGACTGGAACTCAGGCCACTGATGCAGCAGGAAAGGCCAACTTCAAGGTCTCCAGGGACTGGGACTGGTGACCGCACGTGCAGATCTTCTCCATCTGGTGCATCGGTGGTCAGTGCTAACGTGATGTCCCTGAGCATGAGAATGCATGCACGGATCTCCCTGCGTGGCAGCCTGTGGGCCAAGTCTGAGTCCCACTGGAGTACTTTCGCTTCGAGTGACTGCCGCCACCCTCAGCACATCTGCCCACATCTGCACATCTGCCTTTGGAAAGACAATGGCATTCCCTCTTCCCCAAACGCTGCAAATCCTGGGACAAAAGGAGGCATCTGTCTGAGTTCCAGATTTGAACCCAGGGCTCTGGCAGGCCCTTGCTCTGTGGCTGGGGCAGACATGCCAGCTCCGGTGCCTGGGGCCTCTCTGGCCCAGGCACTGCATTCACTGGCTCAGAAGTGATAATGAGCTTTCATGAGCTCCGGGGAGCACACAGAACGCGTATTAATGTCAAGCACGCCCATGTCAGCCTGGGTGAATGTCACACATTAAGGAAATTAAAGGCTGCAGCCACACCGGGCAGGAAGATGGGCAGGCTCTGTCGCTAACAAAATTGTTTTCCAGCTCTGGCACTCGGAGCCTCGAGCTCTCTCCGGGCTTGGAGGGAATTCTGCCTTCCTACAGTCTGCAAGAGGATCCGTTTATTGCCAGTCTGCCCGGAGAGACGGAACCTGCACTAATCCCGATTTCCATTAAGCAAATCTGCATTGTGCAGGGGAACGGCTGGGCTTAGGACTCCTTCGTGTGTCCTGAGACCGAAACCTAGGTCCTGCCACGCCCAAAGGAGGGCAATGGCTGCAGATGTTTTCTACCCAGAGACAGGAATCCAAGGTTTAAGGCCCAGAGAGGAGACAGGTGCAGGGCAGCAGGGGGCAGTGTGTTCAGACAGTGAGGGGTCAGTGACACAGTGCCCCTGATCTGACTGTCCTAATTGGACAACAGAGGGCAGGAGCCACCCCACCCCTGACCCCTACAACACCTCCCACCCTCCCAAGGCTTGAGCTGGTGCAGGTTGAAATCCTAAATCCCACCCTTCGCACCCCACATCCTCTGTGAACTGAACAAGGGACCTGCCAACTCTGAAAAGGAGGCCACCAATCCTAGTAGCTCCTGAGATAAAGAAAGTCACTGTGAAACACCCACAGGAGCAGAAAGAGCCCAGATGGCAGTACGAGAGCACCCAGGCCAGACTCTCCCCGGACTACCATCACGCCCTCTAACCCTGACCGCTCACTGCGTTGACGGTGATGCCACTTCTGCGGGGGTGAAGCTGGCGAGAACTCGGGCTGAATCCACTGTTCTGCAGTCAGCCTCGAGCCAGCCGGCCTCCTTCCTCCTTTTGTCATCTAAACTAACAGCTGGCTGATCACTCAATTTGTAAGAAAAATTCAGGGGCTACTCCGGTGTCTGGAGGCCCAGGAGTGACTCTTCAATATCGGCTCTAATGTCTCCAACTCTACTTTAAGGTTTTTAATTAAAATAAAGTGCAAGAGTGCACATGTGCACGCACGCGCACACACACACTAGTGTGAGGTGCCATATATACCTGCCTGCCGTGGCAGCACAGCACAGCAGCCCTGGGAAAGACACCCAACACCTTGGCACCCTGTTCTTTTCTGGCTCCTTCCCCAACACTCCTGCCTGACGGTGCCTGGCTCAGCCCCAGCACTGCCCCACTGTTGGGTCTGCAGCCTGCTGCCTCTGCTGTCACTGCCCCCTCACCCAGCTGCCTGACCCCCTCAGCCTGAGCACAGACACTTTATCACCTGGCCCTCCGAGATGCTCCAGAAGTGGATCAGAGCCTCCAGATGGGCAGACTCCACTGTCCAGGTGCACTCTCCAGGTCTCACACCCCACCAGCATGCTCGGTCAGCCTCCCAGACCTACACTCTGCCTGGAATTCTTTTTTCCCTTTTTAACTCTGAGCTTCACACTGGGCAAACTTCTGCTCATCCTTCAAAATCTTCCCTTGATAGCCAGGTAGGGTGAGGCATGTCTATAATCTCACCACTTGGGAGGCAGAGGCAAGAGTACCACTTCGAGTTGGGGTCCACCTGGACTGCATGCTGAGTTCAAGGTCAGCCTAGACTACATGGCAATATCCTGTCTCCAGAAAACAACAAAACACTTCAATTATTCCTTCTGAAGAGTCATCAGGGCCCCAACAGGCACGATAAAGCATTGTCCCCTGGGTTGTCCTGCAATTTGTAATATATAATGGTGTATTTTTTGATAAAATAACTTTTTGCACCTACAAACTATGAGTCACTCAACAACAGAAGTG
>PVKA01012417.1:18704-57938 GCA_004027165.1 Ctenomys sociabilis
AAAAAAAAAAAAAAAAAAAAAAAAAAAAAAAAAAAAAAAAAAAAAAAAAAAAAAAAAAAAAAAAAAAAAAAAAAAAAAAAAAAAAAAAAAAAAAGACAAAAAATAAAAAAAAAACAGAAGTGGTGTCCTCCTCCCTCTGGGGGCCTCAGACCCCGGCTCAGACAGTAATAGCTGCACAGATGGGTAGTTGCTTTTGGGTATAGAATCAATCTATGGGAAAACCTGAGTGATGGAAAGGAAGAACTAGGGGATGGATGGATGGAAGGATGATGGGTGAGTAGACGGATGGATGATGGAGAAAGGGGAGGTGAGAAAGACTGATGGGTGGAGATGGATAGATGATGGGACAGGTGGATGCATAATGGGGGAAGGAAAGGTAGAGGGATGGACGGTGGACGAATGGAGATGGGTGAAGGTTGGATGGGTGGATGATGAAAGAATGATGAATGAACAGATGAATGGATGGATACACAGACAGGTGATGGCTGGCTGGATGAATGATGGGGAGGGATGAATGGATGATGGAAATAAAGACAACAGAGGGCAAGTGGGTCTACAAAAGAATCAGTTAAATTTGAACAATGGGGAGGCAGAGCGAGGCCAGTGGAGACCAGAGAAGGCATGATGACTCTCAGCTGCTTGCAGTGTTCACTAGACCCTGCCAGATAGACAGAGGCTCACAGTTAGGAAGAGCCTTGCTCTCATCCTGCAGCTCATTCATCTTACCACCCACTCTATCAATCTGTAGATCACCATGACTTTCAAAAGGGAGGGGTGAGGGCTACCCCTGGCTTTGGCTGAGGCAGAGGTCAAGAATCTGACTTGTGGCAAGGATTCCAAAGTTGTCATGGGCCTGAGTCATGACCAAGTTTGTAGGGCGGTGGGCTTGCCAATTATACACAGCCAGAAAGGTACTGGTCAGGCATGGGATAGGTTGCCTACCTGGTTCCAGGAAAAGGGACAGCTGCTGCTGAAAGTCCATACAAATATGGCCTTGCCATGGGAGTGGTGAAATGAACATGGGTAATGAGCCAAGATACTCAAGCAGCGAAGCATCAGTTTGACAGTACTTGAGGCTGGGCTGGTATAGAAACTCATCTCCCAGTGTGGCTGATGCCCTCTGCAATGTGGACAAGAGACTGCGTAGGTGGTGGAAAGCTAGACACACAATGGATCTATGAAGGAACATGAATGGTGGGAAGGAGGAATGAGGTTACAGTTGGCTGCAGGGATGGATGGATGGATGGATGGATGGGTGACTGGATAGATGGAGGACTGGATGGAAGGATGGAAGGGTGGATAGACAGATGTGCAGTAAAGCACTGTGGGTAACAGACCAGGTTTTCATTTCCTACAGAATATGGGAAAGTTTCTTATCCTATAAACTTCAGGACATTCACCAGGTAAGTGTAAGTGTGAAAATCACAGTCCCATCTCACAGGGTGAGGCTAGGGATTTGATGAGCTAACAGACTGCAAGTGATTGCTGGGGTACTCA
Source organism: Ctenomys sociabilis (assembly GCA_004027165.1). Taxonomy (NCBI): domain Eukaryota; kingdom Metazoa; phylum Chordata; class Mammalia; order Rodentia; family Ctenomyidae; genus Ctenomys; species Ctenomys sociabilis. The sequence goes on from PVKA01012417.1 coordinate 20,202, forward strand.
GGACTCAAGAGCACTCCTTGAAAAGATTATCTGTACTACTTCATGACAAAGGGTAGTGGTCAATGAGGATTCGACAAGCAAAAAGCAATCAATGGAATGGATCACTTTCACAGAAGGGGGCAAGGGTGATCACCTGGATTCATGCAGAAAAGGCCTCTGATGACAAAAGTCAATGGTCAACAGAATAAAAGTCACATGTCCGCGTGCACTCACAGCGAACACCATGGTCATGCAGGAGCAAGACAAAGACACCCACGTCTACCACTTTGGTTTAACAGTGTATTGAAGGTTCTAGATGGAGCTTTTTGCTTTTCATGTATTTTTTTTCCCCATAGTACTGGGGATTAAACACTGGGCCTTCATTCCCAGCTACATCCCCAACTGCTTTTAATTTTTGGTTTTCATACACACAGTGTCACCAAGTTGCCAGGCGAGCCTCACATTTGTGGTTCCTCTGCCTCCGCCTCCCGGATTGCTGGAATTACAGCCATGCACAGCCCCACCTGGCTTAGCCACCACAATGCAACACTAAATTTGATGATTTCGTGGATAGGACACCTAGGGCATAGGCAACAAAAGAAAACAGCAAGCTGGACTTCATATAAATGTGTAACTTTTGGGCACCAATTTGTATTTTGTGAATATAAACCTCAAAAAGAGAGCACATGAAATGGGAGAGAATATTTATAGACCGTGTTTATGATAAGGAATCAACGTCTAGAACTCCTAAAAATCAACAAAGAAACAAAAAATAAAAACCAAGTAAAACTATTACAACTGGGCAGAAGATAGTGCTTGGCTTTTCTCTAAAGAAGCTCAACATCACTAATGATTAAAGATGCAGATCAAAACTATACTGAGACACCACCTTTCTGCCGGAAGGGCGGCCACTATAGAACAAAACAAAGAATAAATGCCAGCAAGAACGTGAAGACTGGAACCCTAAGCACTCTGCATGGGAATGTAAAAGTGGTGCAGATGCTCTGTGAAACATGACAGTTCTTCAAACAATTAAAAATAGGATTACAGTATGATCCAGCAGCTCCATCGCTGCAGAGACCCAAAAGAACAGGAAGCAGCCTCTTAGAGCAGCACCCATCCATCCCTATTCCTAGAGGCTTTATTGACAACTAAGATGTGGAAGCAATCCAAACGTCCATCAACGAAAGCATGGATAAACACACTGTGGGTTAGACAGTGGAATAGTAGGCAACCTTAAAAAAGGAAAGGAATCCTGACACATGCCTCACTGGAATGGAGCCATGTGAGCCAAGAGGAATAAGCCAGACACAAAAAGCCAGGCACTACGTAAGGCAGCAGGGACAGGAAGCAGAAGGTGCCTCCCAGGGGCTGGGCACCATCACTCAATGGAGCACACTATTTCCACTTGGTAAGAGGAGGAGTCACGGGCAGAGGTAACAGCTGTATGACACATGCGTGTAGGGACGTGGTGGTGCGTGCCTCTAACCCCAGCACTGTGGGAGGCTGAAGGGGGATCTCGATTTGAGTCAAGCCAGGGCAGTGTAGCAACTTAGCTCAAAAAGTAAAAAGAGGCTTGGAGCCGTTGTTCAGTACAAGGACTCTTTCTTTGTTAAATACCTGGTACTGCAATAAACGAATAAAAATGTACTTAATACCACTTACTGCATTATTAATTTTGGTAAATTTTATATGTATTTTAGCAAAATAATAAAATAGAGGGGGGAAGGGCAGGACACCCCTTACCCCCATTCGGCCGTTCCAAGCTGCGCTCCCCAGAGCGGGTGCTCCCTGAGGCTCCCCCTCCAAGGGCAGATGTGCCCGCGCCCGGTTCCCACACCCATGCTAATTCACCACAGCTGGACCTGGAACAGCTGTGATGAAACTATCTGAGACCAGCATATTTGTGGCCGAAATCCCAAGTCAGGAGGACTCCCTGGAGGAGAAAGCTGGCCAGGCATCTCCATTTCTGTCCCCTCTGTCTCTCGTCTTTCTGCTTTTCTTTCTCTTCATCTAGCTCACCTCCCTGTGTCCACCCTTCTTAGTGCAAGCCAGAGACCGCTAACCTTTTCTCATGGCCCTGAGCCCACGCTTCCCAGGCCACTGGCCCCAGGCGTCCAGGCGAGTCCCCAGCCTGATGGTCACTTGGTAACAGATCCAAGCTCTGTAGTTTGTGGCTCCAGAGAAAAGCCAGGCTTCACTTTCTTTCTTTACTTTTTTTTTTTTGGGCAGAACCAGAGATTGAACTCAGACCTTTCTGCCTGCCAGGGAAGTGCTTATTCCACTGAGCCATGTCCCTGGCCCCTAATGTTTTTGGATTTATTTTTTTATTTTTTATTTTTTTGGCAGTACCAGGGATTGAACTCAGGGCCTTGCGCTTGCCAGGGAAGCACTTATTCCATTGAGCCATCTCCCCAGTCTTCACTTTATTTTAAATTAACAACGTGTGGTGGTGGGATGAAAGAAGCTATGTTGGGGTCCCTGCCATCCCTGTAGCCCTCAAGGAAGCCGCCTGAGCTTGGGCCCAGCCCCTCTGCCTGCATGGTCTCCCCAGTGGAAGGAGAGGACTCCCCATTCCCTCCCTGTCACTCACCCCATCATCCCATTGGCCTCTATCAGCCTTCTCATGTTGCCCCAGGGTCCCAGTGGGCATAGGTCAGGGTGTAATATCCTTAGAAGAAGATGCTGGACCTATTTTCTCTTAGAGAGCGAAGGGCTGCCCCTGCACAGAGCAGGGCAAGCCAGCACGTGACCCCCACCCCAGAGGACACGGAACTCCTGCTCAGAGACCAGCAGCTCGTGGAGGCCAGGGAAGGATGGCGCACCACGCCCGTCAGTCAGCACCGAGACCCTTTACCCTCAGCACACCGGCTGTTTGGTGCAGCTTCCCTCTGCTCAGCTGGTCCTGGGCTCTTCTCTGCAGGCCACAGCAGATGTCAGCAGCGTCCCCAGTGCCCCTCTGCATGGTACCTGCCTGACAGATGAGGCCTGGCTGCCTTCTGAGCAGGAAGGAGAATGTAGCCCGGAGTCCTGGCCCCTGCTGGCCTGGGTACCACCACAAACCTCACACTGCCTCCTCCTTGTCCAGAGGCAGCTTCCCAGGGATGAAGGAGGCAGGGACAGGAAGAGCCGTTCCTGAGACCTCACCTGCGTTTGAGCACTGCTCTGATTCCTCCCATGCTGCCAGGGGGAGGAGGGGGTAAACATTAGCCTAGTGCCCATTGTACAGATGGGAGAGGGGAGCAATGTGCGTGCGTGCATGTGTGTGTGTGTGTGTGTGTAACACCAATAGTAGATACTAGAGAAAGGGAAGTGGAAAACAAAGGATTTGGCTGCGTCTCCTCCCAGACCTGCTAGCACCCAGCACCAGTGGGGCCTGCAGGTCCAGATGTAGCAGGGTCTCGTCCACAAGGTGGACCTGAGACCACCTGGCCCAGCTTCACCCTCCACACTAGTAAAGCAGGGGCCACAGGTTCAGGGGCAGCAGGACTGTCAGTGTCACAGAGCACCAGGGGCACATACATGGCCAAAGCTACCCATGTCCCAGCCTCAGCCATTAGGCCAGCACTGAGAAGCACAAGGAATGCCAGAGTCCCCCGTCCCCTCCCCCAGACACCTCAGAGGTTTGCAGGCCACAGGGACAGCCAGTGCTGCAGGCTCTGGCGTGGGTGTGGACAGTGTCTCAGTGCATTCTGGGCCTCAAATCCACGTAGACGTCATGTGCAGCCCTCAGCTCAGGCGAGGGAGCATCCCAGACCTTCGGCCTGTGGGTGAAGCATCTGAAAGCCACAGGATGGTAATCGAGAAGTTTCTAAATCGGCCACCCTGCCAGGATCAAGGAAGCTGAAAGCTGAGCGCTCAAAGAGAAGGTAGAGAAGGGCCCCACAGCTAGGCCTGTTAATCCAGACTTTGTAACCCACAGAGCTTTGGTGGACTCCAGAAAGCTGCCCCCCAACTCTCTGTAATTCTCTCCCGCTCCCATTCTTGTAAATACATTCTAATGCAGAAGGTGGGCTGCAGGAGGTAAGACCACAGAGCTATTAGCATTTTGATGGGTTTCCCCACACATGCAACCAGAGAGCTTTAAAATTCATAGCATGGAGATTAGTCTTTCAAGACACACTCCCCCTTCCCAGCTTGAATGAGGTGGCCAAGAACTTTTTACCTCTTTAAGGATTTTAACTTAAGAAAGTTAGGTAAGAGTCCTAGGGAAGCCAGTGCGGTGGTGCAGACCCAAACTTCCAACACAGAGCAGGCTGAGGCAGGAGGACTGCTAGGGGTTTGAGGACAGCCTGGAGCAGCCCCTGTGTGATGCTAAGAGCAGGGGGCACCTTTATGTACAGGATAAAGCCAGGCTTCTCCACATCCACTCAGCAGGTTTCCCAGTGTGACTCACCCCACGCACTTCATGCCTGGGTCATGGGTTGGAAAGACCCCAGCTCACAAACCCCCCGTACCTTGGAAACTCAGCAAGACAGTGGAAATCGAGGGTGCATATAACACTTGATTGGTGACTGAGGCAAGTCCTGCCGCCTGGGGCCCCCAGCAAGAGGGCAGGGGTACCCAGAGGAGACAGACTCCTCATGCAGCTGAGTGTATGGGCCACCCATACCCCAGGGATCCAGTCCTTCCTGAAGCCATCACACTGGAACAGCCCCAGAGAGCAGTTTCAGGAAGACCAATTTTTCTGCAGATGGGATGGTTTTGGGATGACTGAAAGGGGCAGGCAAACTAGGTCCCTTGCAGGCGTAGCTCAGAGCTGGGCTCCTGCTCCTCTGAGAACCTAAGCTGACCTAGGAGGTGGCACACAGAGCGATGGTCCAAGCTGGACAGACAAGGCCAGTCCAGAGTCTATGAGGCGAGAAGCTCCTGCATGATCAGAATTGTCTTGACACTAGTAAGGAAAAGGCCCCAGACAGAAGTGAGGTAGCAGCTGGTGGCACTCACATAGCTATGGAGGGGTCTCGGGAATCCCACCTGACATATAGTTACCTGCAAACCCCAAGGTTTCCTTGGGCTGGTCAAAATGATCCCCCACAGCATCTGGCTTCACCACCCCGTGTCCTGGCGCTTGCTGCCAGCCCTCCCCTCCCCTCCCCTTGGCTTCTTCCCAGAACAGCTAGCTCTAGCATCCTGCTGGCTCTGTCACTTGTGAGTCACATCACTGTGACCCACATGCATTCTGGATTTATAGGCCAGGCCTGCTTTCAATTCTTCTTCAATTACATTGACACTACTTGCCATATATGTGTATATATGAACAAAATTTTAACAAAGTGAGTCTAAGACCTAACTTTATCAGTGATTCATGAACCAGGTAGCACCTGCCCCACAAACAGGAGGCCCCCTAAGCTGGGTGGGTGGGGGCACAGGGGTGTCCTATAGGTATACAAGGAAGCTGGTGATACCGTAGCAAGGAACCAGAAGCAGAGCGGTTATTTTAAAGTTCCTCTCTTATGTGGACAAAAGCACTGGGGACCCCCTCATATGGGATGAAGGTGGCACGGCTCAAGAGGGTGGCTGTCACCTCCCACCTGAGGAAGATCGGCACTCACCAAGCAACAGCTTGGGTTGTAGTTCGGTGATGTGAGACCTTAGCATGAGTGACTCCATGCTGGTTGGTCGAGCAAGATCTGGTACAGGAGCTCAGCCCAAAACAATGGTCCCTAGTAGATCTTATTTAACAGCACATGCATGTACATGCACACACACACACACACACACACACACACACACACACACACACTGCACAAGAGAAAACTGGAAAGAAACACAGGCAAAATGTTGTCTGTGGGACATTAGCATACACATACATTTGGCTTTCGTAATCAAAGGGAGAAAGGGGCAGGGATTAGTTTTTCTGTATTTGTTTTTGCTTTTCTGAGCCAGAGTCTCACAATGGAGTTCAGGCTGCCCTTGAACAAAAGACAGCCAGACTTCTGCCTGATTTCCCAAACTAATGACTAATGCGAAGGACGCAGGCGAAGCTCTGAGAACTCCCAAGCCTGGGTTACATCAGGGTCCCCCTGACCCCACCCCACGTGGAAGGGTCGCTATCCCCTCTCTGCAGGTGGAAGCACAGTTAGAGCGGGAGCTCCTAGGCCAACCGACAGAGCCAGAGCTGATCCATCTGCGACAGCCCAAACCACAGCCCGCCTGCTCCCTGCCCCGCCAGACGCGCGCCTGCCTCCCATGTGGAAAAGGAAGAAATAAACACATCTGCCAGGCTGCCAGGGTCAGGCGCAGAAGATGTCGTTCCCACCCACTCCCAGAACAGAGCTGCCGAGCGCCAAGCGAGAGCCTGCCAGCCTGCAATTGAACTCACATGTGCCTGCCTTCGCAGGCGGACACGGGGTTCCTCCCTCGCCAGCCCGGGAGGATGGCAGGGCACGTAAGAGACTGCAGACAGAGGTCCCAGTTGCCTCTCCACCTGTCCCAACTAATAACTCACGCCACCTCTTCGCCCACACCAAAGAGCAGCAGCGTCACCTGCATCAGAGTCAGGGGCAGCGGCTTCAGCAAGGAAGAGTCGTGGATACTGGAAAGGGATCCAGCCTAGGACCTCTAGGGGACACGGCTCCCTGTGTGGCCTTGGCCAAGCCACCCAACCTCTTGGAGCCCCAGGACTGTCGCTCCAGATGTCTTCCTAGCATCCAGCTTCCCTGGGGTGTTTTATATGCAGCAGGCACAACGCCCCCACGAGAGACCTCTCCGGGTTGATCCTCAAAGTGGCCCTTCCAGCATTGGTCACTGCCTGTTAAATCCCTGTAGAAATTTGGTTTTAAGTGAGGAACGCCTTGCGGTCTGGAAAACGGAACTGGGGCAAGGGCTGCCAGAGGGGCCACGCAGGGAGCGGGAAGGAAGAGAGGCTCTTCGTTCAGAGCTTGCCGATCCCCACTGAGCCACCTCAGAGACGGATCTGCTCTGCTCGAAATCTCTATTTATTAATTTAGTTAAATGTATTTCCTCAGTCTCCAAACACCTGCAGACTCAGGCAGGATTATGTGGGTAAATACGGTGTTTCTGAAACCTCCAACTAGAAAGCCTCATTTTCTCACTCTACCTCTAACGACGGACCCTGCCTTTACCTTGGATTGTGAGGAAGATCGGAGAGACAACAACTCAAAAATGTCAGCCACTGAGTGTCAATATTGAAAGATGAATCTCTAAGTGATTAATTAAGATCAATGGCCCGAAGAAATGCAGGAAAGACCTCTCAGAAAACGGAGAGCCAGAGAGAGCTACAAGTGAAAACGACCCAGCAGACTGACAGCTGTGAGCTCTGTGGCACCTCTGCCCTCCACTGGCCTGTGATTTCCCAGAGGGGTTCCCTAGGGTTCCTCACAGCACACCTGTGGGTGGAGGGGTCTGTGGGGAGAAAGCACAGGCCCCTCTGCCTGCTCCAGTTTGATCAGCTTCACACATGGAAGTTCCACCCTGGGCTCAGTGGCCCCCAGTACAGCTGTACACTGCTGGGCAAAATCATCCCAGTATGTCCCATGTTAGCAAAGGGATGCCAGACAGCTGGTATGCAGAGGTGTCATGTACTGTGGGGGCAAACTTTTCTGCCTCTGGGGGGCCAGCACCCCTAGGAAAACTGTCCATCTGCTGAGACAAAGAACTGAGCCCTAAAGAAGGAAGGGAGAAGCACATACGTGGTCCCTATCCCACCCCAAGTCCTCCTGCAACCCATAGCTTTCTCTCTCCATTTTGCAAATGGAGGACCTGGGCATCAGAGAGGTTGGGTAACCTGCCCAAACCCACACAGCCCACTGACTATTCCGGCAGCCTAAAGCGTCTGCCCCAGAGAGGCTCAGAAGACTGGAAGAGGTCTTGAGGATCACATACACGATGGGGTAACTCTTCATGGCGGGTTAACTTCAGCCCAAAGAGGAGAGACCTCAAGGAGCTCACGATGCACCTGAGGCACAGCAGGACTAGAGCTCGACTCCAGTCTCAGCCTCACCATCACTAAAATGGAAATGACATCCACCAGGAGCCCATCCAGCTGCCACAAGGAGCCAACAGGGCAGTGTGTGCCGTGTGTCGAATCCTCCATAATTCTAGCACCCTCAGCCCCTGGGCCAGGCAGGGCAGAGGGATACCCTGGAAGGAAGTGGGTCTTCCTACAGGTCTGAGGCAGGGTGCTGGGGACTTCTGTCTCGATTTCATCGCCCTTCCTTCCTCCAGACTCAGTCAAGAGGAAGCAAAGACAGAGGGCTCCACGCCATGTGTCCTCGGAGGTCAACACTGACTCACCACCGTGATCTCTTTTTTCTCCTGACCTCGTCTCAATTTCCAACTAGACATAAAATGATGTCTCTCTAGTACCAGGAAAAGGCTAAGACATCGGGCCAGGTTGGCACACAGTCTTCCTAATGAGATGGAATCTAGTCGCTGGCAGAGTCTCCGAGTTTAAGATGCAGATGGGGTCACTTTACCTCAGCTCCTGTATGGGAAAGGGAGGCATTCTCTCTTTCAAAGGAAGCCTCTGTTGACAGCAAGGAAAGCAAGGCCTAGAGAGGCTGAGTGACTTGGCCCAGGTCACACAACCTGAGAGCCACTTGGTTCAAAACACAGAATAAGCACGAGGTGCCCTGACCTCACCGCTGTGCCAGGGATGACAGCAGGAAGTGTGGTGTGAAAAGACTTCTATTTCTCTGAAGTAGAAGGGAAGGAGGGGTTTCTCTCAGGTTTCACCTGCACCTCAGTAGGTGATAAATGTGACAGCAGAAGAGAGAACGAGTGTGCAAGAAGAGCGTGAGGGAGGGAGAGGAAATCTGCATGGGAGAGTGAGAGGGAAGGAGAACACTTGGACCGGTTTCAAATTCCCACAGTGAAATAAATCAAAACAGATTGCTCTGGACAGAGGCCATTCCCAGCCACGCCCTTACACCAACACCACCCCACCAGTCCCTCCACAGCAGGCAGGCGGCAGGGGCGACATCCACAGCTGCGCCTCAGATTCTGAGCACTGCTGGTGTACTCCGACCCGACGCCTAGAGACAAGCTCTCCACTTTCCAGAGAAGGCCATGGGCTGAGCAAGGGGCAGGGCCTGGCTCCCCCGGGTCCCCATCCAAGTGATTCCAGGATAAAAAAGCTGGATGAGCATGCAGAGATATGGAAGCTAGCTTCTTGCTGAGAAGCCATCCCCTCCGGCCAGATGGAGCCACTTGTGGCATCTGGGGTGGAAGGAGGATGGTGCCAGGGCACAAGGATGTCCCAGAGCCAGCAGTCCCCAGGAGAGGAATGGCACGGAGCTGCGGTCCCAGTGCCTGGGCACCTGGCACTGGCCGCACACTCAGTGAAACGCTCTGCCCTGGGCACGGGCTGGTTTTTGTGTGCTCAAGACTGGACCAGAAAGAAGGTTACTGCCTAGGTCCCTGAGAATGGGCTTCCGTATCCCACCCTGATTGGTGTCAGCACCCAGAAGGTCACATCCATGGGGCTGCTCCCTAGAAAGTTAATCTTTCCTCCCAACTGGCGGGTCGAGGAAGGTGGGCAGACAGGCCTCCCTGAATCCCCACACGCGCCAGCAGTGCTGTGCTCCTCCCATGCAGTCTCTTCCAAAGCCCCAAGAATCTTTTCAGGCAGGGGTACTTTCCCAACTTGAAAGTGGCTATACGGAAGCCTGGAGACTAAGTACCCAAAATCAGCAGCACAGGAAGAGTTGTGTGATTCTTCTCTCCAAACCATCATGAGGGGACCCCTGCTCCCGAGCTGCCGACACTCACATGCAAAGCCTTTCTCTGTGATGGGCAGGGCCTCTAAGGGAAGCACCACGTAATGGGGCCCCCATTTCAAATCCCAAGGAGGACCCTAAAACGAAACAGGAGATGGACAAGGCTGGCCCAAAGGGCAGCCACTGCTCATAACAAACTCATTTTAGAATCAGTTCTCAGGGCTGGGGATGATAGCTCAATGGCCTAAGCACCCACCTGACAAACACAAGGTCCCTCCAGAGTTCAATCCCTTGTACCCAGCCACTCCAAAAAAAAAAAATGATAGATTCAGCTATTATGCTGTTCTTGTTATCAGATACTTTTAATATAGAGAGAAAAGCCATCAGGTTTGAAGTGTGCAAGTCTGTGAGCATCAGGAGCTGTTCCTATCACACCTCTGTCACCCCAACCAGGATAAAAGAATACAGCAGCATGTGGCCCTGTGGCCCTGTGGCCCTGTGCGGGAACCCGGACTCCTGCAGAGAGCTGACTGCTGTAACTTCTGCCACCACAGACACATGGCGCTGGCTTTGAACTTCAGCACTGAGCTGTGTGGGTTCACTGACATCCACTGCCTCTGCTCGCTCCTGGCATTCCCCCACACTGCCACCAGCGTGGGAGCTCACAGCCCTGTCACCGTGTGACTCTGCCGCTCCTCTCCCCTGCAACATCTAGTGACATCTGGACTGACCCAGCTAGCTAGTACCCGTGCACAATGCGGCTCTGGATCTCTTTGAAGGGAGGGTGCCTGGGTGTGGAACTGCAGTGCCAGGGTGCGGGACCCTCTCTCTCATTTCCCACCATGCCGTGTTTCGGGCATGGCACACGTCCCATCAAGCACCACGGCCTAAGCCACAGCTCTGCCTATGTGCTTCATTTGTTTCAGCTGTGGCCAGACCTCATGTAGATACAGCACACACACGACGGTTCTGACATCTAGGCCGAGAACCATCACCTTGAGTCACACAGCCAGCAGCCAAGCAGCCAGGCTCTCCGGCCCTGTCCCTCTGTCCAATCTCCCCGGAGGTTCCAAATGTCTTCTTTTCACCAGCTCTCCACCCTGCTAGATACATGCCAGACATCAATAATTGATCTTGGCCCTCCTTCCTGCTGAGCCGGGATAAAAAAGCCCCAGGCACCCATCAATGGGCTCAAGGCAGGCCTGACCAATCAATCAGCGCTAGCATTTGCGATGAAAAGCACGTGTCCTCAGGTACCACCCCATCTCCCTGCTTCTGCTGTTCAGCACTGGCCTCCAAAGCTCTGGCTTTGTTCTCCAGCAGCTCAACCTTCTCACATCCAGAATGTTTACCAGAGAAACAGAGAACCAAAACCCAAGCCCAGCCCTTTCCTCCATGCCAACCTGGGAAGCCAGCTAAGGATCATTTGTCTTTGCCTTGGTGTGTTTCTGTTTCTGTTTCTGTTTATCCTCTGGTTCTTGCAGATGACAAAAAGGCCCAGAGAGGCCTAGTACTGCACCCAAGGCGGCCCAGCCCGGGCCTGGTGATGCTGGCACTTGGACCCATTTCCCTCATTTGTAACCCAGGGCTCTGGCTCCTGCTCCATCAAGTTTCTCACTGCCAGTTAGGAACCACTGCAAAAGCCAGAAACCTGCCGGGAACCTCATTCATTTCGAGCCACTCACATCTGTTTCCCTTCTTCCCCGCTAAGCCGTAAACAGTGGAGACAGAGCACGGGCAGGCTGCAGGCTGGGCTCTCCGTGCAGAGGGGGGATCCGGTGCAGAGAAGGGACCCCAGCCGGCAGTGTGGACAGGCCATGGGCCCTCGATATTCAGGAGCAGGGAGAAGAGCTCTTTCCTACCGTGGCCAGGATGGGCGAGGGGACGCTTGCTTGGTGAGCCTCCCGAGGGGCAACTGCCTGGGGAAGCTCATGCCCTCTCTTCTCTGTACCAACATTTGCCTTCGGAAAACTCACCATGCATTTCGCTTCAAATGAAAACCAAACAATCTCATTTTCTGTCTTCCCTCAGCCAGGCCAGATGGCTCGTTCTTGTTCCTTCCCTCCTGCTCACACCAGAGATTTTGTTACCGCTGTTGGTTCAGTTTTGCTTTTTGTGACACTGAGGAATCAAACCCAAGGGGGCACCAGGGGTGCTCTAGCACTGAGCCACACCAACTCTGGCATCATTTTCAGTTTTTTTTTTTTTTTTTTTTTTTTTTACCTTGGAACAGGGTCTCAAACTTACAATCCTCCTGCCTCAGCCTCCCAAAGTGCTAAGATCACAGGTGTGTGTCACTGCTCCTGGCTAATGCTAGAAATATTTTTTTAAAACAAGCAAATAGATCAATAAAAGTTCCCTAATTTCTGTACATCTGCCTTCTGGGCGCCATGCTTAGCAAAATTAGCCCCAAATTGGATCCTGGGTTATGTTACAATGGCATTTCCTCCCTCGTGAGCAGCTTAGCCCACATCTCCAAAGCCTTGGTCCCTGGCCAGGGAGTACAGGCAGGACCCCAATTGGCTGCAGGCTTGGGGGTCTTCCTGCTGCCTCCTAAACAACCAGGTGGCCAAACAGATGGGATGGGGAAAGGCCCAAAGGGCAGCTCAAAATGTGGAGAATTCATCACTCAAGTTTAGACTGTCTTACAAGGCTCTTTGTCTTTTAAAAAATGCTTTTAGATCTCTGAATCAGGGTCTCACTATGTAATTGAAGCTGGCTTTGAACTCACTATGTAGCCTAGGATGGCCCTAACCTCAGTGATCCTCTTGCCTCAGCCTCCTGAGTGCGAGAATTACGGAATACACTACCAAGTCAGGCATAAGGCCTCCTGAGGACCAGAGTGGGAGTGGGGGTTATAGTAGACAGGTGGCCGATTTCCTCTGGCAACCCGCTGCAGGGCTGTCTCCAGATCATAGCAATCAAAAGTGTGGCAGGGACGGGCCCTGCTCTCTGCACTGTACCACTCATTTCTTTCCATCAGTCACTGAGCTGGCAGGGAAGATATGGTCCAGTCCTGCTGCTCCTCAACCCAAGATAATCAGCTTCCCTTTAGGGTACTATTTATCTCTGACATAATCCTCAGTGACACCCTAAGATCCAGATGGCCGCCCTATAAACCCCAGAGAGGCTCCCAGCGGGGTTTCACCAGCTCCCAAGCTGTTTGGGAGAAACATGCTACTTCGAACAGACAGGCATGGGGCCGAGGACCTGAGAGCTGCCTGCCACTCCTGGCATCTGATCCTAAGGCACCTTTAGTATCAGAGCAGAGTGGAGTCCCAGGGAGCAGTCGTCCCCATGCAGGGTCCACTGGTATCCTTCCCAGGACCCCAAGAACCTCCATAAGTCTAGAGACATCCTAGGGCAGGAAAGACAGTGAGCTGAGTGCTGGGAAGGCCCTGTGTGTCAGTAGTACCAAGATGCCTGGAGGGTGATGTCATTCAATGGACAGTAGCTCAGAACTATGTGGGCCCAGTGGCCTGGGAGAAGCCTTGATGATGGTGACCTGGGTGGGGAGCCCCTGGATCCAGAGAATGCAATGGTGGGCGTGGCTGAGGGGCGTCCACATCAGAAATTTCCAGAGTGCTGTGCATCAGCGCTGGACAGGCCACCCTCCCACCCCCCTACCACTTCCACCCCTACCCCACCCATGCCAGGCAACCTGCACTAAGGAAAGGACTGGGGCACCCAACAGGCCCCACCCAGAACATTCTGTCCGGTGGGAGAGGACAGCCCTGGGGTAGTTCAGATAAACCTTCCAGCTTCTCCCATTCCTGCCCTTGTGGGCTGGGCCCCAGCTCCACCACCTCAGCACGTCAGGTTCCCATTTTGCAAAAGGAGTACAAAAATCCCCCTCCAAGAGGATAAGAGGATGGGGCCAGGGAGATGGCTCATAGAATATATGCTTGCCGGGCAAGTGCAAGGGTCTGAGTTCAATTCCCTGTTCTGCAAAAAATTAAAAAAAAAAAAAAAAAAACAAACCCTCCAAGCCTTTGAGCCTACCAAGCAGGAGGCTGAGGCAAGAGGACTGCTGCAAGTGTGAGTGAGGCCAGCCTGGGCTACCGTAGCGAGACTCCATCTCAAGTCCCAGAACAGCATCTTACTCTTACTGGGCAGAGTGGGAGGTTTTTCTGCAGAAGAGACAGGCGGGAAGGCCAAGGGACATGAAAGGGACAGAAGGGGTGGCCAGGAGCCAGTGTGGAGGAATCTGAGGCTTAGAAGGGACAGGGAACTGACAGGGGGCCTGAAGCTAAGGGCCGAGCCAGGGCTCAAACCCAAGACCTTGGGGTTCAGAAGCTGGGATCTCTCTCATTTTCTGTATTCAGCCTCCACCCAAATTCGGAGGACGCCACCTCAGACCCCATCTTCTGCCAGGGTTAAATGTGAATCCTGAGCGTTGATCAGCAGCAGCTGGGCGCGAACGCCCCCGCCCAACTCTGCATTGGCGTCTTCATTACTATTTTTCCAAAAAGACTGTCAGGGAGGCCTTCTTGCTTTACACACACCTCAGCAAGGTTGAGTAGACCTTCAAGAGTGCTGGGGCTACTTGGAAACAAAAATTGCCTGTTATTTTACTTCAATTACATAGCAACCACTTTTTAAAAGAATATTTGTATTCAGGCTCATTGTGTAGCAAAATCATCAGACTCTTCCTCCAAACAACTTTGAGAAGGAAAAATTAGCAAGTGAAAGGGAGGAAATGTTATGCATATCATCCCAGCTATTGAGAATGTGCCAATGTCCTTCCTCCAGGGTCTTCCTTCCCCCTTAATTTATCTAAACAACACCCCCACTTTGATCAACAACCACACCTGGGCTTCCAGAGTGCTATTTTCCTCCCGAGATGAGGCTTCTGGATCCAGACTGCTTTCCACCTCCCCCAGTCACTGTCACCCTATGTTCCCAGGCCTCCTGGGGGGGTCCCCACTTTTAAGCTCAGCCCCCAGCACCTCCTGGGTCTCTAGATGCAGGGTGGGAAGGAGGCAGGCTTAAGGAGCTGTCAGAAGAGACAGTAGCATGTGAAAGCATCTCCCTGCCTTAGAAAGAGAAGGACACAGGTGCCAGTGGCAGAAGCCACAAGCCCAGGGCCTCCCTGACAGCTCGGTTCCCTCTCATAGCCCCTATATCAGGGGCTGTTTCAGTCCCTCCGTGCCAGGACTGTGGGCTTACTGGAAGCTGAGACAGGAGAGCAGAGGGGCCACCTCACCAGTGGGATAATTCAATGCGAAATGCTGGGACCACCGCCACCTGTCACAAGGCCCACAAGGCCGCCAGGGGAATGTGCCCCAGCATCCTGTGCGCGGGGGGGGGGGGGGGACACGACGATGACAACAACTCGCTTCTTTCTCATATAGCGTTAACTTGCTCGGAGCTCTTGGGCACTTCCAATCCCAAGGGCAGCAGCGGCTGTGGTGTCAACAAGGCAGGCCCAGAGCCAAGATGCAGACTCAAACCAGTGCTTTTCCATGGCCCGATGGAGGTCATGGGACAGGCTGAACTGGGACTCAAACCCAGGCACTGTGGTCAGCCGCCACACCCCCAGCACTCCCTGCCAGGCTGCCTCCTCTGCCTACTGCTTGTGCCAGGATGAGGCTAAGCATCTGTAGCCCCCAAGGCCTTCTATACCCCCAGGGATGATCCTGAGCTGAGTCACCCACTGGGCCCACCCCTGCGGAGAAGCCTGGGGAACGGGCCGCCCAGTGGCCAGCAGGTAGCCCCAGAAAGGCAAGGGAGAAGTGCGGACGGCCTTTCATTTGATCATTTCAAATCAGTTTTCAGAAACCATTACCAGTTGGTCACCATTCATACACACTGGTGTTTCCTATGTCCACACTGGACACCCAGCACGGCACAGGCCTATCTGGGGTCCAGTGTGGGTAACAGCCTCGGGGCCCTGCTGAGCTGTTGACCACGCGTGCTTGCCACTCTGGGTTATCTCCTCGATGCTCACATGCAGGCCTGGAGGTGTGAGCAAAAGGCCCCATGCCACCGACCAGAAAGCGGAAGCGCACGCACGGTGACAGGGCTGCAGGAGCTCGGCAACAGACTTCACCTCCCATAGTTTCTCTCGACGATATACAGGCTCATGACACTGCCCGCCTGTTAAGAATGAACTGTGCACCCCAAAGGAGAGTGGGGCCCCACCCTGTACCTGTGTGGGGGACCTCACATAGAAGCTGGGTGTCTTCGCAGGTGTTCAAGTCAGGATGAGGTCATCGGCCTGGGCCCAGCCTGACATGACTGATGTCATCGTCGGGACACACAGACACTCCAGAGAAGCCAGGCGAGGACACACAGGGAGGCAGAGGGTGGGTGGCATGCTGCACACCAAGAACACCACGGATGGCAGTGACTACGGAGGCGGGCGACGGCAGAAGCCAGTTCTGGGGACTGAATCTTGGGGATGCTGTAGATTGGTGTTAGGAGTCGTCTGGCTGGAAGAGGCAGGTCACTAGCTGGGGGCTTGGCCTGGAGAGGTGCCTGTGCGTGCGTGCGTGCGTGCATGCCTGCGTGCGTGCGTGCGTGCCAGCTGCCTGCCCGCCCACCTCGCTCCCTCCCTTTCAGGGCTTTCTTCTTTCCTCCAGGCCACTCTGCCATGCTCTTTCTGCTTCAGAGCCGGCTGATGCTCGCTGGGCATGGACTGAGCCTTCTGAAGCTGTGAGCCACAGAAAGCTCTCCTTTAAACTGCAAGCGTGGGGTTCTATGTCCCAACAGGGAAGAAAAGTGGCCAAGACGCAGACCATCAATGCCACTGCTGTTTGGAAACGCCCAGAGTTGGGGTGCCTTGCTGGGATGTGGCCAGCAATGTGGCTGGCTGTGTTCCATGCTCCCAAGGATGAGGGTCCGGTCCACTAGGCTGGGTAGTACCCTCAGATGCTGCTTGGAAAGCCCCTCTCTTCCTGCCCACTCTTGTGCCCAGCCCACATGTGGTCCCTGGGGAGCACTGCTGTTTGAATCCCTGAAAAGCCTTGTTCTGCTGGAGGCTGAAACCCCAAGAAGTCCTTGAGTGAAGCAAGTGCAGGCCGGCCCTGCCAAGAGCCTGAATGTCATGCAGCAGGTGGCCGTGTGGGGCTGCTCCCCCGGGAGCTGTGCGCTCTTGGCCAGCGAGAGCCGAGCCTGCAGCAATCTGTCCCCGTAGAAGAGCAGCAATGCAGGGGGTGGGGCAGGTGGGGGGAGCCTCTGTTACCACATCCCCCACAAGCTGAGGGCCCCAAGTCCCTAGTGCTGGTCAGACAGCTCTGGCTCCTTCTCGCATTTCAAATGGAAACTACAAGGGCTGATTAAAAAAAAAAAAAATACAGCGTCTGTTTCAATTAAAAAATCACTACGGAGTGCCGGCCAGATAGCTCAGCAGACTAAAGCACCTGCTTAGGCCAACGCAGGGGCTGGGGTTCAATCCCTGGGATGAGGGTGAGCTAAGACAGGGCTTTCTTCTCTCCTCCAGGCCACTGCACCATGCTCTTTCTGCTTCAGAGCCGGCTGAGCTAGGGTGAGCTAAGACAGCGGTGGAGACTAGGTGTGATGGTGCACACCTGCAATCCCAGCGCTTGGGAGGTGGAAAGCAGGTAGAATCACTGTGAGTCCGATCTGTGTAGTGAGATCCTATAGACCCTGTACTAATACACAAAAGGAAAAAAGAATCACTACAGTAAGACACATCCCCAGCGAGCTGCAAGCAGAGGCTGAGAACACTTAGGCCATCACTGAAAAAATAAGTGTCCTCATCCACCTTCTCCACCGGATCTGGCGCTATGCAGTTTTTGGCTCTTCCCCAAAGCCAAAATGTCCATGAATGGACTCAGCACACCCAGGCGGCCAGGACAGCATAACTAAAGACACTCAGGAAAAGAGGACATCCAGAGCTTCAGGAGGTGGCAAGCGGGACGGCAACGGTGCGTTCAAAGGAGAGGGTGGGTTTTGAGAGGATTCTTGGCCATGCATCTTTTACTGTAACACTGCTTCTAGAATTTAAACATTAACCATAGTTTCTGATCACAGTCTGAGGCCATCAGGAATGGGGCCAGGTACCTCCCCATCCTCCCCAGACCTGGACTCCAAGTCCATACACTGTGCGCTCTGAGCCTTGACTCGTCCTGCATGCACTCTGGCCAGTCTGCAATGGAGCACACAGAAGCAAACTCGCTCGACAACAAGCCAGCACTGAGGAGAGGGCTCAGGGCTCGGCCCTGGGTCTGGCCATCTTCCTATCCCCAGAAAGAGCCACATAGGCCTGAGAAGTGAGCCTGCTCTGCTTCTTAGCCCAACCTACAGGACGCTTGGGACACTAGGGAGGCTGCACAGGCAGGACAGAAACCATGAGGAATCCCATGTGTGTGTCGGGGGCCACAGCACCCCAAGAGTCACATATACAGCAACCTTTCAGGAATATGTGAGGTCCACCTCCTAGGGCTCTCATTATGACCTCTGGAACTGAAGTTTCTCTCATGTCACATCCTGCCCTCTTCCTCAGCTTCCAGAAAGTTCCCCCAGTTTCCCTGCCCTAATCCCTCACCCTTCTGCACAAAGATTCTGCCACCATTAGGAGGGGGCACAGCAGCCAGTAGCAGCTGTAGGCTCTGGAAGGTTCTGCAAGACATTCCCATAGGGTTCTCAGAACCAGACATCTCCCTAAGCCAGTGGTGGCCATGGCATCCTGGGCTGAAGGTCTTGGGCTTGGCTCTGTGGCCCTCTGTGACCTCACCTTCCTCTACTATTATAAGCCTGACATGGTCTGCCTAGAAATCACTTCTAATCTACAATGAACTGCACATATCAGAGATTATTAGGAAAGGAAGCCTCGAGGCTTCGAGGGCCAGGACGTGGCAGTCTGTACTTGAAGCCTGGAGTACCTGGTCCTTCGCCCCAAGCAGGAAGTGGTACCTTCAAATGTCCACATCCTTCCTTAGCTGTGTGGTCTCCTTTGTGGCTAGTTTGGGACCATGGGGCAATTCTGGCCGATGCACTTGAACTCAAAGGCCACCAGTCACCTTTCAGCTTGAAGCATGCAGTGCCAGAGTGGCATTCCCCTCTCTGTCATCCACCCCTGCAGTGACTCCATTTGTCACAGCTCTGGAAGGACCAGCCAAAAAGAGAGAGAAGTCCACCATCAGCCTGGTCTCTGTGGCCTGAGGCCAAGCTAGAGTGGCACCACGAGACTGGAACCCACTATCCAACCACTGCCCTCCTGGAGCAGCCTGCTGTGACCACCAATGTGTCATTCAGCTCAACAGTGTCACTGATGCTACGGATCACGTTTTCACAGGCGATGAGCCCAAGGCCTCAGAGGCAGGTAGCAGAACCAAGATTCGAATCCAGACCTGGGGCAACAACATGCCCCATTAAGACCCTTCCCCCTCATCTCCATGCAGGGGGCAGAGTGGGGTCTTGGATGGTCATGCGTCCCACACATGATCAGAAGTGTGGAGGAGGGAGCCTGGCCACACTTCAGGGAGCGTTCCTGAGGACCTGGAGCTTCTAGGGTCTTGGATAGAAGAGGAAGGAGCAGTACTGGTTTAGCAAACAGGACAGGAGCAAAGCCCAGCACCACGACTGACTCAATTTTTCGGAGCTTCACTGTAATCTATAAAACAGACCAACAGCTATACCACTCTTGGATGTGGAACTGATGATGCCCACGTGTCCGACCCCATCAGGATCATCGGGGGGCTCCAGGCAACAGCTTTCTTGGAATGAAAAGAGCCTGGCAGGTCCTCTCCCAAACAGCAGGAGGAGGCTGGCTCAGCTCAGACCACTGATAAAGGCCAAGGCCTTGGACCTCAGACCTGGCCCAGGCCACATCCCTGCACAGATCGAGGGCAAACCATGAAAAAAGGAGCAGCACAACCCTGCACCTGACTGGAAAGCGACTCTGAAGCGGATGCCTCATTCGGGTGAATCTGGGAGTTATCATCAGCTTAACTCGTAGGCGGCGGCACATATGGTCTTCATAGTATAGCGAAGGGCGGCAACAAAGCGTGGAAGGGAGAGGGCGAACCCTGGCTGATGAAACATCATCCCCTGAGTGCCAGAAACCCGGGCATTTTCAGTGACATCAGCCTGGGCTGCCTGCCACCAGGATGGGGCTACAGGAGACCAGTCACAAGGGACCCCCAAGAGAGGCAGGGAAAGAGAAAGGACCCAGAAACAGTCAGTTCACCCTGGGCTTCTGTCCCCAAGGCGGATCTTATACAACAGCTTGGCCCAGGACACCAGCAAGAACCACAGTGGAACACTTACTATGCAGTGAACCCAGTGTTTTCCAAGTTTTAGCTCATTTCTAATCCCTTTCAGATGAGAAACCCAGGTACTAAGGGTCAGTAGTCTAAGGTCACAAAATGGATGGACAAGAGTGCCCAACACTTGGCACTCAGCAAGTCTAACCACCTTGCAGCAATTCCTCTAAAGAAATAGCAAAACTGAGGCTCACAGATGGGTGGGGGACTCAGCCAGGCTCTCACAGGTGTACCAGCAAGAGGTCCGGGGCTGGGATGTAGGTCTGCAAACTCCTCATCATCCTAGGACCTCCCCGCCCTCCACTCTGCCTGTCCTTGTGCATGTCCACACCCCCAGCCCATGAACATGTTCCTGCTTATCTCCAAGCTGCCTGATGCACACTAATTAGCCCAGAGATCTTGGGTGCAGAGACGCACAGGCCAGATCATCCGATAACAAGGCCCAGATGAAAGTCCCGCTCACCAGCTGCAGACCCAGGGGCAGAGCGCCTTGCTGTGTCTCTCTGTTCCAAGTCTTGCTTGTTAGGGGCCCCAATCCCATCAGATGGAGCATTGATGTGGGTCCAAGGTGCCAGCCTGGGCAGCAGGAGGAGCGCAAGCTGGCTCGTGAGCTCAGTGGCATCAGGTTGCAGATCACCAGCATCATCTGCTCTGTGGGACCAAAGTACTGGTTTCCAAGCTCCCCTCCCTTCGCTGTGTCCCAGCCGCGTGAACAAATGTTCCCAATTTCCCTTCTCCGTGCTGATGAAATCAGGCCAGAAAAGCCACCCGCTAGAGAGGAAGGGGTCCCTGAAACTTACAGCCCAAACTCCCAACTGTGGCTCTCTCCAGACACCCGGAGAGAGGAGCTTCCAGAGGGATGTGGGGCTCCTAACAGAAACTGGTCACCACCAAGGCCCTTTCTGCCTCCAAACTGCTGAATGTTTTGTCAACCCAAGCTAAAGACTACATAGGACCTGGGTTTGAATTCATAAGGTTCCCAGGCTGGGGCTTTGCTATAACTTTGCCAATAAGGGCCAATCAGCCAGGACAGGCACCCTCCTCCACTGGACCACAGGCAGAACCCAGAGGGGCTGGCCAGCTCCCCAAAGGTGAGCCCGCTGGCTCCAGGTTGCAAGGCCCATCCACCTCAATGCCCTCATTCGCAGACTGGGGAGGTGGAGTCAAAAGGGGAAATGGCAGTCCCCAGGACACCTGGGTGATCTGAAGGCTGGATGTCAAATCTGCTGTCTCCCGGCTACCCAGATCCCCTTCCAACAAAACCTCAATCCTTTGCCTCTGTGCTCCCTCCCTACCTGTCCCTGCCCCTTACCCCCACACCCTGGCCTCTAACCCACTCCCAGACCCCTAAACTGGCACTCAGGAAGCTACTTCCAAGTTGGTAGGGAATTTTCTTCAGAGCCAATGGTTCGCCCCGATTCAACCCAACATGCCCTACAGCCCAGTGGAGACTGACTTCTGTTTCTTAGGATGTGGCCTGTAGCTTTCGCCAACTTACTCCCATTGTGGGGTTTGTGGTGGGGAGGCAGTGCACCCAAAGACTGGAAATTCTGCTGAATCAGAGCTCTTGGTGTTTTCCCCGGAGTCTGCAATGCAAGAGGACATTTACCAAGGGCCTGGGGTCTCTTCAGTCAGCGCAGGTGGGATGTGGGTGGGGAGCAGGGAGAAGAGGCAGACACTAGAAGCTGCCAACCCCCCCACCCCCAGGGGGGAGCCAGGCACAGAGCAATGGCCGCAAGGGCAGGGCTGCTCAAGCAGGCTTCTCCCGGCAGGAAAACAAGAGGCACTAAAAGCAAAACAAAACCAGAAAACCTCCTTTTGTTTTCTGGCCTCATGGAATGTCTTAAAGACAAATCCAGGGACAAGGGGCTTCCCCACCCTTTCCTCTCTCCTCTTCCTCCTCCCCCTCTTCTATTCAAAGTCAGGATCTTGTTGATCTTTCCAGTAGCGACATTGTCCCGGGGCATTTTGGTAGCATCCAACAAAAACACTTGGGAGTCTGGAAGAACCTCATCTCACCTCGCTCTTAGGGACGCCCCACTTCTGCCACTTTTTCGGGAGCCTCGGAGGACAAGAGAGAAGGAGGACATGCAGAGGGGAAGGGGGCACCCACACTGCTAGCAAGGGGAGTGAAAACCTCCCACCTCCACCCCCATCCCCGGCTAAACTAAGACAGCCTCCCTCGAGCCCTCGAGCCTTCGGCTTTTCTCTTTCGTGTTTGGGGAGAGGGGTGCAGGGAGGAGGGTAGGGATTAGAGAGAAAGGAGAGGCAACTGTCACCAGCGTGGCCCTTCCACACCCAATAGCCCCACGGGCGCTAAAAACGACACTTCACAGAAACCAGCAGCCACCTTCTTCCCAAGGCCTAGGTACCCACAGATTCAAAACAGGGGGAGTGGGCAGGATAGGCTCCCATCAGTACCTGTGCAGTGAGGACACCAGCGTGTCCGGGGACCCCAGACCCCAAAAGGTGAAGGTGATTGCTAAGAAATCGACACTTGTGCGGGCAGCCGCTAGATTCACCCTCTGCACCAGTTTGTGCCCCGACAAGGTAGGTAAATGTGTTCCCCTGATGTACCCCATACCCCAGGTCCCCAACCTACCACGTGCAGTCATAGGCCAGATCCTGGGACTCTAATGCATTCCAGTTTGGGTTTGGCAACTTCAAGAAAGCCGGAAAAGTTAAGGTTCCAACCCATGCTCTCCACACCGATTCTCTGCTCACGGCTACAGTCTTTTACCCCCACCCTGGCGGGGTCAATTATTACTGCTCTCACTCTGTCACTGCCCCCCCCAACCAAGAAAGCCCACCTCCTGACAGATGGTCTTTCCAGCGCTGGCCGAGGTTCGCAGGCTGCTCTGGGTCTCCCTTCTGGGCTCTTTAGGGGTGGCGCGGGTATGCCCCTTCCGCGGGCCCTGCACTTGTCGGGGTGTGGTGAGGGTCAGCGGTTGCGATCCTGAATTTCGGGCGGTCTCCAGTGAGGACCCGGCGCTCGCCTCCGTGGCAGTCGCCAGGAAGTGCGCCCCCTGGCGGTGTCAGATCCCCTCCGTCCGGCCAGGCCCGGAGCGGGCGCGAACCCCCCGAGCCCGGCCTCCTTCCCTCCTCGTGGGGCTCCCGACCCGCTCCACCTCTACATCAGTCAGGCCCGAGCCTCAGATCCACCTGGCCCCTCCAGAACCCCCGCATCTCCGAGCCGCACACACAAGGCAGGGAAGAACCGCGGCGCGGGAGAAAGCGCGGCGCCCCCGCCCCGCCCTCCGCTAAGGACCCACAGGCGGTGAGAAATCAGGGTCTTAGCCCGGTGCCGCCACCTCCCCCGCAGCTTCCGGCTCCGCTCCCGATCAGGCCCCTACGGAATGGCCTGGGGTGCACCGCCTCTCCCGTACAGCCCTGGCCGAACCCCGAATCTCGAACCCCCACCTGCCACGCCGCCGGTCACTCTCCCGAGCCCCAGTCTCCACCGCGACCGCACGGCGTCGGGGCGGGGCTGCACCTGTCCCAGGCCAAGTCCGCCGGCCCGCTCGGATTCGGGGCGAGGGGCGCGTCTCCCAGGCACCCCCACCCTCCTCGCGCTAGTTTGAGCAGAACTTGGTCCCTGCGATTCCCGGGCTGGTGCAGAGACTCCCGTGCCACCTGTACGCCCTCCCTTCGGGGCGCGCACTCGCGGAGCAGGGTGCGGCGGCGGCCCGGGGAGCACGGCGGGGCCCGAGGGGCGAGGACCCTACCTTCCTCAGCGTCCGGACCCCGCCAACTCCGCCGGCGGCCGCGGGGGAAACTTTCCCTGCACCGAGGCGCGCGACTCCTGCCCGGCGGCGACGGCGTGACCGGGACCGCGGGGGGGGCGGGGCGGGGACTCCGGCCGGGGCCAGGGCTGGGGCTCCGCTCGGGCGGCCTCACTAGGCTCCGCGGCGATCGCTCGGCGCTGCATCCAACGCGCAGCCGGGAGCTGAGACGCCGGCGGCCGCCGCAGCCCGGCCCCGCCTCCGGCCTCCAGGCCCCGCCCCCGGCCTCCCGGCCCCGCCCCGCCCCGCCCCCCGCGCGGCCCCCTATCTCCTCCCTTCGGGCTCCTGGAGCCGCCGCGCAGCTCACCCTGGTGGCCGCAGGGAAGGCCCTCGCGTCTTCCCTCCTCAGCTGGCTACACCCAGGCCTGGCCGGAGGTCCTCGGGGCCGCCCTCCGCAGCCTGCACCGAGCCCTCCCCTCGCCCCTCCTCAGTTCGAGAGATGTACTGTGGCGGGGCTTGGGGGGGAAGGTGCTGGAGCCGAGGATTTACTCCCTCAACACCCCAGCCCCAGGCTGACTCAGGAAGGGGTTGGGGACGAGATCCTCTGACGACCTCCACTCTCCGATCCCGTTGCCCGCCAGGAGTGCCTGTTGTGGGCCTGCGGAGGGTCCCGTTTTGACGGCCAGGAACAGGCAACCATGGCGTTCCAACGAGGAGGAACCAGACCCCTACCCGTACCAAGGACGTGATCACCGAGGCAGTCCTGCGTCGCCGCCTGGGTGGGAACGCTGCGGGGGTGTGAGAGGGCTTGAACCTTTCGTCTTCGGGCTACTGGCGAGGTGGCACCCCCTCCCCAGGCCCTGCTGCACAATTCACTGAGGCTGTGAACCTCTGAGCCTTCTCTGTTAACCAGCTTCAGGCCTGCATATCAGAGTAGAGAAACAGCCCAGGCATGCTTGATAGCTGCCCAGATGAGACCAGAGGTGCCCACGTGGCCCATTCTCTTCCCTCAAGGGACAACTGCCTATACTTTGAAGGGTCCCTGTGGGTCTCAGGCACCATAGGTATATAAACCCCAAATGAAGCCCCTTGACCAACTGGTTCTCACTAAGAAGTGAGTGACTGCCAGGGCTTGAAGCTGCTGCCTCCTAGAATATGAATCAGGTCCTGGTACCGGGCCACAGGGCAGAATTTTGAAGGGCAGAAAGCTGCTGCCTTTCCTTGCCCACCTTGCTGGAAATATTTATGACCCTCTAGGGACTTCAGAGATGTCTGTCATTGCCGCCAGGTCACTGAGTGACTGGGGAAAGTGAGGACCACTGGGAGGGAGAGAAAGTTCACCTAGCGGAATTGCTATAAAAATGTGAATAAGGATAAGCAGTCCACATTCAACTTCCGCAACGGTCAGAGGAGAGGTGAGGAGAGGCTGAAGCCTCTCAGCCCTGTGCTAACCCAGGATGGTGGCTGTGTGGCGTCCTGTGGTCAAGGTGCCACAGGAACGCGCAGAGGGAGTGAGGGAGCCCAGAGCCCCCAGGCAGCCTGGGCTGGGGAGGTGCAGGCCAGCTGCTGCAGTCCCAGCACTGGGAGGCTGAGGCAGGAGGATGGCCACCATCACAGCCTGAACCACATAGTGAGACCCTACCTCCAAAAAACAAAAGCTTTTTGAAATGTAGGCAGCAAGACAACTCACACGCCCAACTGGGAGGGAAATTGCAGCTCCACAGCTGAGTTTCACCTCAGCCGTTTTCCTGCCTCCACTGAGAACGTGGCCCACAGCAATGGCTATCTACTTAATAACTTGCCTTCAACCAGCTGTTATTTTATGTTTTGTTTTACCTAAATGAGATTTTTAAAAAAGATTTTATATCAATACCATAAATGGAAACAAGGCATCATGCTACTATAAATAGTAAGTAAGCTTTAAATAAACACAAGGAGCCAGGAGTGTTGGAGCATGCCTATAATCCCAGCACTCTGGGAGGCTGAGACAGGAGGATAAACAGTTAAGGGCCACCCTGGACAGCATAGCACCTTAGTGAAACTCTGCCTCAAAATGAAAAAGGGCTGTGGCTGTAACCTAGGATGAAGGCCCTAGGTTCAATCTCCACTACTGCAAAAAAATTAAAAATGGACACAATGAAAATAAAAGCTTATTCTAGCAATGTATCTTTATTATTATTTTTTTTTTAATTTTTTGTTTGGTAGAACAGGGAATTGAATTCAGACCCTTCTGCTTGCCAGGGAAGCACTTATTCTACTGAGCCATCTCCCCAGTCCCAAGCAATGTATCTTTAACTGCTTTTTTTTTTTTTTTTAATTTCTAACAAGATACTGCTTGCTACCTGAGGAAGGAGCACTCTCTCTTGAAAAGGAGCTAAACAAGGCTCAGAAAGGGCTTAAAGGTATATTTCTAATCAGTTTGTAATGTTTTGTAGTCAGAAACATGAATCTATACAAACTCAGCAAAAATTACTTTTTTTCAAAAGTTAAGAATCCAGAGTTTAATCCTATGGAAGGTAAGGAGGTAGATTAATGTGGGGGCAAACAGGACAACTAAATGGGCGACATGGGTCAAAATTCATAAAAATTCAGAGAAGGTGCAGAACACAGGACCCCAAATGATCCCATGGCTCCTGAGCACATTGTATAAGACCCAACCAGAAAGCAGTGTTCTCAGTCCCTTAGCTGAATCTGATTTAGGACCAATCAAAAGATGCTATTTTTAATCTTTTATTTGCATGAGGTCATAGCCAATCAAAAGATGAAGATTCTGATCCTTCATTTACAATATTGCTAGAAACCAAACAAGGTTTTCCATTGTGTTCCAGTTTATACCTGGCACAGTGAATTTTGTGGTGCGGTTGATTGAGACAGAGTCTTGCTATGTAGCCGAGACTCTCAATGATCCTCCCAAGTGCTAGGATTACAAGTATGAGCCACCTTGCCTGAGCATGTGAGTTCTTGATAGGAAAACTGCTCCAATCCCTTACTTTAATAAGATGGAAGCCAATCCAGAAATTTGGGGTACAAAAATTCAGGCCCTCATGCTCAGCCATTGTCACCCCTTTTCTGGGTGTCTTGTCTAACTCTATCAGGGCACCAAGAATCTGTAAGGGGGGCTGGTGAAACAGCTCAATGGACTAAAGTGCCAACTTAGGCAAGCACAGGGACCTTGATTCAAGCCCCAGGACTACAACCAGCCCCCCTGCCACCCCCCTCCCCCACCTGTGGTCGGGCTGAGCTGTCCACAGAGTCTGGGAGTAGTGGCGTTAGCCTGTAATCCCAGCACTAGTGAGAGCCTGTAACAACCAAATACATTAAAAAATAATAACAATTTTTTGGGAAAAAAACCTGGAGAGAAACCCCATGGGATTCTCCACCTGGTAACAATATGACCATATCTCTGTTCCAGAGAGTGAACCCCACATACACAGTAATCCTGGGGAAGCCTCAGTGTTTCCATCTGTAAAGTGGGGGCCTAGCCAAATGCTCTGGCCTTTATTGTTCAATGAAAGCAAAGAAAAGACCCAAGGTTGTGCTCATCAGGAAGCTGAGGAGGCAGTCAGAGAGGAGGTGTAGAGGGAGAGACCTGGAAGGGTCCAAGGTGTCGGGAGCACTGGTCCCATTCTCTGCAGAGATCTCAGGCTGTTAAACACCCAGAGTGGCCTGGCCCGGAAGTTGCCAGGCTCCCCGCTTGCCCATTCTGGAAAGAAGATTGTGTAAGCTCCATTGAAAGCTAACCACTGCATTGTATATGGGGGGGAAACTGAGGCAGGACCGTAGTCTAGACTGTCCTGGCTGGGAGCCGGCATTGGACCCAGGCCTGCTGACCCCTGTGTAAGGGGCTTCTCAATAGCCCTGGTTTGGGAAAAGGGGTAGAAATGATTCTTTCTTTCTTTTTTTTTTTTTTTCCAGAACCAGGGATTAAACTCAGGCCCTTGCCCTTGCCAGGGAAGCGCTTATTCTACTGAACCATCTCCCCGGCCCGAAATGATACTTTCAAAAATGTGCTCAGCACCAGGAGGAAGAAATTAGCTTAGCTGGAGGTATGATCAGGTGCTATGACTCAGGACACCAGGCCTTAGTGCTGCCCACACTAAGTGTATCCTGGAAGCGCTACAGCCTAAAGCCAGGCCTCCTAGCACTGACCACTAATCCCAGCACAAGGCAGGCTGAGGCCAGAAGATCGCTGTGAGTTCTAGGCCCACCTGGGCTACATAGTGAGACCCTGTCTCAAAATAACAAAACAAAGAAACAATAACAACAACAACAACAAAAAGAACCTCAAATCTGGAGTCCACAGCTAGGAGTTCTAGTTCTACCTATTCCTACCCCTTCCCGGGCCTTAGTGGCCATCTGTGCTGTGACATGGCTGGGCAAGGCTGGTGACGTTTCTTTCTTGTTCTTTTCTTTCTTTTGTTCTTTCTTTCTTTCGTCTTTTTGAGACAGTGTCTCACTATGCAGTTCAGGCTGGTCTTGAACTCACTGCGTACCCAAGGTTGGCCTCAAGCTTGTGGCAATCCTCCTGACTCAGCCTCTGTCACCATACTCACCTTGGGCTGATGGGATTTTGATGGGGCTGAGAGCTCCTGCTCCCAGATACCTTAGGTCTGTGAGCGATGAAAGAAGCTCCCTCGAAGCTGTAGCAGAGAGGCAGGGACCCTTGTTATCATGAGTTTTGCCACAAAGTCCCACTAAAGATTCAAGAAATGAAAAGGGTTTGCAGGCTGGAATTTGGTACAATCCCAGCACTCTAGGAGGCTGAGACAGAAGAATCATGTATAACTTGGCTTCGGGACAAGTTATACTGTGAGCCCTTTCCAGGGAGGGGAGGACCTTGTTCCCTGGGCCCCCAGCTCATGCAGCAAAGGGGTATTGGATCAGGGTAACCTACTACTTCCTGGCTGTGTCTTCTGTCCACCCTGCTTCATGGTACCTTCTGTCCACCCTGCCCGGGGGACATGGACAAGGCATAGTAACCTTAAGACCCAGGATCTCTAAGGCAGCCTGCATTTTCATATTTAATCACTGCCTCTGATTTTTCCTGAATCATCTCCTCTTATCCATAATTTGCAATCATTGCCCCCCAAGTGACAGTTCATTAAAATGTACAATGGCAACAAGTGGTTGTGTTTGTTTATCTCAGGAGTGACTTTCTAGGGAATAGATGCACACAGCTTGTAGCACTCTGGTGGGACTGAAAGGACACATCCTTGGCCTCAGGGCCTGCCATGGCTGAGGTTGCACTGCTTTCTCTCTGGTCCCTTCCTGTAAAACCACTATACCCACCGGTGATGGCGACCTCCTCCCTGATGCTGCAGGCTGCAGGCTGACCTGGAAGGGAAAAGATGGTAGATGGTGTGGCCCACATTCACACACACACACACACACACACACACACACACACACACACACACACACCCTGCAGGCAAAGCATAGCCACAGCTTCAATGACTGCCAGGAGCCCAGGGTCCAGCTTCCTATGTGCTGGTGATGGGACTTTCCAAAAAGCAACTACTCTTATGACAGCACAGGGACATGCTGCAGTGGTCTGCATGTCTAATCCCACCTGCTTGTGAGGCTGAGGCAGGAGAATCAAAGATCCAAGGGCAGCGTGGTCAATTTAAAAAGGTCTTAGCTCCTAAATATAAAACCTGTAGCAAATAATGCAATACTAATAACTACTGTTCATGGAAGTCTTACTTGGGTAGAAGCTCACGTTTTGAAGTTATGTAGACACAGGTTCAGAGCCTGTCTCCTTCATTCATCAGCTGTGGGTCTTCAGGCAAGTTACTGTGCCTCCCTGTTCTTTAGTTTTCTCATCTTTAACAAGAGGAGCACCTGCCGCATGTCAGGCCTAGCACTGGGATGAGACCTAAAGAAACCCCCACCAACTCACAGATATCCCCAGACAGCTCTGTAACATACAGTGCTGAGGAAGCTGATTTTACAGACAGGAATTCCAGGTCCCAGCAAACAAAGAAGGGGATTGGAACCTTCCTGTGTTTATTACTCACCTACTGAGGGGACAGGGAGCATGGTGGAGATACACCAGACTAGAAAGTCTGTGTGCTATGATTGCTGGCTCTGTGACTTTTGAAAAGTGACAAGTGATTGGTATCTGGGTTCCCTTAGGCAGTAATTGGTTAGATACCATCAACTACTGACAGCAGGGTGAGGGATCTGACCCCTGCAGGACTTCTCTGGGCTCAAGGACAGGTCTACCTGCCTGTTACAATGACATCAGACAGCATGGGCTACCTCCTGCGGCCTTCTTCTCTCTCCTACCCCTTCTCCTCCTTTGGTTATGGGGTGAATCATGTCCCCCTATACCATGCTGAGGTCCCAAGCCCTGGTACCTCTGCAGATGGTCAAGGAGAGGCCCTGTCAGACATGGGACATACACCTATAGTCCTAGAACTTAAGAGGCTGAGGCAGGAGGATTGTTGTGAGTTCAAGGCCAGCCTAGGCTATACAGCAAGACCTGTCTTAGAAACAAAACAAGACAAAATAAAACAAAACAAAAAGACAAAGCCCTGACCCAACCTAAGTGAGTCCCTATCAATAGAGATGTGGACACAGACAGATACCAAGATTGGGTGGAAGCCCGTAGGGAGAAACCTGTGACAGCAAGGTCAGAGACTGGAAAGGTCACTGGAGACAAGGATGCATGACCACCACCTGACCAGAAGTCAGCAAGAGGCAAGGAAGGTCTACCCAGGGCCTTGGAGAGGCAGCCTGGCCCACAGCTGGATTTCAGAGGCAGCTGTTCCCTCTTCCCAAGCTGCTGGTGGCTCTTTATTGGGATAGCCCTGTCTGACCACCCACCCTGTCTCCTGAACCCCACTTGGACAGCATTCAAAACAGATCTGGAGGTGATGGGGCTCAAGAGAAGCAACACCACACCCAGGCCTCCCTGGCCAGTGTGCTTGGTACCCTCTGTCCCCAAGCAGATGCAGACGTGGTCCCTTAGGGGCACTCAGAGCACTTCCTGTGTGTGAGCTCCTTTCTAACCAAGTCCTGATCACCAACCACTATCTACACCCCCGCTTTACCAGTGGGGAAACTGAGGCACAGAAAGGCATCCTCATTAGACGAATGTCACCAAGCGAAGTGGCAGGGCTGGAATTCAGAGTTGAGTAATCTGTCTCTGGGACCCAAGAGTGCTTAGCCATCGCCTCTCCTCTCGCTGTGTTTTGTAGCTTTGTCCTGAGACCTTAGTTTCCCTGGCCCTGAAATGGAAATAAGACACCAGGATGTTCATGTTCTAGTACCCCAGGGTCTCAGCAGTCTTGCGGGGCTTGCAAATCCAGGAGGCTCAAAGAACTGGGCGATCCTGCATATGCATGTGCACGTGCTCGTATCCATTCAGCTTAACGACATCTTTTCTTCTAGATTGCAGATGATTCATTCACTCACTCAGATTGATGTTCACATCTCAACTAACTTAGTGGAGATAGCTCATTCTTGTGCCAGTCTGTGAGCTGACCCTCAGGACATCGCGTTCTTGTGTCCACGAGCTCCGGACAGCCACCAGCCTACCCCCGCCTGCCTTCCACTTCCGCTGGATTTCCTCAGCGTAGAGCTCTGGTGCCACAGGACCAAAGGACACTGGGAATCAGAGCTCCTGGAAGGAGGCACTGAAGGGGATCTGACCAGATCCAGAGGGCTCTGCCCACGAGGAAAGCATCTAGTCGAGTCCAGCCCCTTTCCTCAGAGCTTCTCTGTGTCTTGGGTTTTCCTGTATCTTAGATGCTGCCTGCCTGGTTTCTTACCTTTTTTTGTGGTACTGGGGATTGAACTCAAGACCTTGTGCTTACCAAGCAAGTGCTTATTCTACTGAGCTATCTCCCCAGCCCATGGTATCTTACTTTTTATTTCAAATTGGTAAACCTTTCCTAAACCCAGAAACAAGCATGTGCCTGATTTCTCCCTGACTAGATGAGCTAATTATAAAGTGGATAAAAGTCCCCACCGGCAGTTTGAGAAATGCTTCCTGCCCAGAAACAAACAGCTTAGCATCAGAAAGCCCCAGATGCTATTTTCCTGGTGGCCAAATTTTGAGGAGCCTGGCCTTTGAGGAAGACCTGGGGCCCTCCTCACCCTGATGGCGCCCACGTACTCCACAGTACTGCGCTGTGTCTGGGCTACCCAGGCCCAAGAACAGCCCATCCTTTGTGGCAGGGTTTGGTGTCCACACCTACTAGGGAATCAGTAAGTATTTAGTGAAAAGAAAGAAGCAAATAGTCATGAAACACTAGCTTTAGCTGAACAGCCAAAATGTAGCTGAAGCACGCCGACTCCGCCACCCTCCTCAATCCCGCCCACACTCGGCAGACCTGCAGAGACAGCGCAGCTGACTCCAGCGGCCTCCTGGATCCCCCCCCAAGCTCTCCCAGTGAGTGGGAATCTGCACACGACTCACCAGGCTTCCCAGATCAGTGAGAGGGTGGTGAGTCTGAGGGAGAGCCTTTGGCTTCTTCCCACACGTGCTTCGCGGATCCCTGTCCCCAACCCCTCCAAGCCAGTGACTGGCCTGAAACCTCAGGACCCACTCACCAGCACCTCCCCGGATCCCCTGCCCTAAAGCCCACTGAGCGAGTGAGAATTTCCCCCATTCCCTGGGCATCAAAGTTCAGTGAGTGTAGAACCCCAGGCCCGCCGAGCTGGAGAGACATTTCCCAGGGGTTCCCTGCCCCCCACACCCTGTGGCTCGAGACCCAGTGCAGCTGGGCAGGTGAGAGCTTCAGGCCCGATGCGCCAGAGAAACATTTCTAGGCGATTGCCAGTCCCACCCCATGGCCTAAGACCCAGTGAAGATCGGCCTAGAGAGAGAACTCCAAGCCTGCCATGCTGGAGGGACATTTCTCAGAGATTCCCGGTCCCACCCCATGGCCCAAAACCCAGTGCAGCCTGGCCTGTGAGTGAGGGTTCCAGGCCCGCTGCACCAGAGGGACCATTACCAGCCTTCTTGGGTTCCGGCCTGTAGACCCGGACCCAGCACAGGCTGGCTGACCCAGTACAGCCTACCCGGTGAATAAGATCATCCACTATCCATTGGAAGCCCAGTAGACCCACCAAAGCCCGGGCCCACCCACCTAGAGAGAGACCTGCCTGACACAGGAGAGCTGACTCCAGCAATTTTCTGGATCCTCGCCCCAAAGCCAGCCAAGACAGTGAGAATTTTTATTACTTGCTCTGCATCCCAGTTCAGTTTGTGCTCACCTGAACAGGGAACTAATAGAAGGGAACCACAGGAGCTACAGCAAAAAGGAACTGAACACAACAGCTAGATCCAGGACAGGCATACCTGGATAATCTCAAACTTAATAGACTGGCACCTGAATCTCATAACAAGCTAAAGTTATAGCTGCACCAAAGCTCTACACCAAAGGTCAAAGGTCAGTGCTATACAAAATGACAAAGACAAGGGGAAAAATGGAATCCCAGACCTAGAGTCCACCAGTAAGGGCAGAGGACACTAGCTCAGCTGTAATGAATGAATTAACAGACACAGCAGCAAAGGAACAACAGCCGAAAGGTATAGAGGAAATAAAAGAGAAGTAATTCCCCAAATTAAAGAAGAAATATCTGAATACATAGTATCTGAAATAAATAATCAATTCCAGAAACATTGGGTGGAAAAACAATGCTCACCCAGAACGAGTGCAGAGAGCACTATTCCAGCTGAAACGTATGAATTAACAGCATCTGAAGCAAAGACACAACAGCAGAAAGGTCATGAGGAACTCAAAGCAGAAATAATTTCTGAAATCAAAAAATAATTATTTGAAAAAAAAGGAATTCTTCTAAATCATAGCATCTGAAATAGAGAAACAAGTCCAGAAATATACAGGGGAAACCCAACTTGGAAGAAACACTGCATAAAAAGAATTAATAACTATCTCTAAAGAAGACATGGATAAAAAAATTGAGGAGATCAGAAATATGATGGATTCCTTGAATGAGCAATACAGAAAAGAAATAGAACTCATGAAATAGAGTCAAAGAGATATAGAAGAACCAAAAATATCAATCACGAGTCTACAAAACCATTTGAGTGAAAGCGAAGACAGAGTTTCAGATCTTGAAGATGCTGGTGCAGCTAGTAAAAAGATGAAAAAGGATCTCTTAAACACAACGAGAATGCAGGAAAAATAATCCATCACCTGCAAGATGATGCCAGGATGAACAATGTGAGAATTGGTATTAATGAGAATGAAGGAGTCAATACAAATGACATAAAAATAATTTGGGGGAGAAGTAATTGCTGAAAACTTCCCAAATATGAGGAAACAATCCAACATGCAGGTCACCGAAGCATACAGATCACCAAATAACTTCAACGCAAGTACAAACACACCGAGACATAAAATAGTTAAGATCCCAGAAATCCAATACAAAAATAATATACTGAAAGCTGCTAGAGAGAAGAAGCAGCTCACATTCAAAGGAAAACCCATCACAATTACATCCGACTTCTCTACACAAACAATGAAGGCAAGGAGAGCATGGAGCAGAGTTCTTCAAGCCCTACATGAAAACAAATTCCAGCCCAGACTATTATACCCTGAGAAACTCTTTCAAGTTTGATGGAGAAGTAAAATACTTCCACGATAAGAACAACTAAAGCATTTCATGATGACAAAGCCATCCCTACAAAGGCTGCTGAAAGATGTTCTGGAGAGGGACCAGAATGACCAGAACTCCATGAATGAGAATGGAAGGAACCCACTAAACAGGACAGACAATTAAACACAGGATACAAAGGAGTAAACAACACCAGGTAAATATCATGACAAACATAAGTCAGCACATTTCAATTATAATCATCAATGTAAACAGACTCAATTCTCCAATTAAGAGAAATAGACTGGCACAGTGGATTAGGAAACAAAATCCAACAATATGCTGTACACAAGAAGCACACTTAACTCACAAGGACATTCACAATGCTCAAAGTCAAAGGATGGAAAACAACACTACATGCCCCACCACCTCAGAAAAAAGCAGGAGTAGGAATTCTGTTCTCAGACAGTCTCAACTTCAAACCAAGAATGATCAAACAACACAAAGAAGGCCACTATTGGTCAGGGGAAAAATTCAAGAGCAAGAGGTAACATTCATAAATATGCACCAAATACAGGAGCACCCAACTATGTAAGACAAATCTTAATGGACATGAAAAACCTAATATCTAAGACCACAATCTTAACAGGAGACCTTAACACACTCTTATCTCAAAAAGATAGATCAACCAGACAAAAAAATTAGCAAGGAAGTAGCAGAACTGAGCCAGAGCTTGGAACAAATGGACCGGGTGAACATATACAGAGTGTTCCACCCAACCTCAGCTGAATAGACATTTTTTTCAGCTGCACATGGGTCATTTTCCAAAATAGACCACATACTAGTCCAGAGGTCATGCCTAAGTATATGCAGAAAATAGAAATTATCCCATGCATATTATCTGACCACAGTGCAATGAAACTGGAACTAAATGACAAAGGAAACCAGAAAAACCCGTTAAATTCATGGAAACTAAACAACACCCTACTTAGCAATCAATGGGTCACAGAAGAAATTAAACAAGAAATTCAACAATATTTACAATTCAATGAAAATTCAAGCACAACTTACCAGAATTTATGGGATGCGATGAAAGCAGTTCTTAGTGGGAAAATCATAGTTATGAACTCACACATTAGGAAAACAACGGGAACAAATTAGCACCCTAATGTTGCACCCCCGACAACTAGAAAAAGAAGAACAAACGAAACCCAGAGCGCAAAGACGGGAAGAAATCATAAAGATTAAGCAGAAATTAATTCGATTGAGATAAAGAAAACAGTTCAAAGAATCCACAAATCAAAAAGTTGGTTCTTTGAAAGACTAAATAAAGTTGATAAGCCTCTAGCCAACCTCGTCAAAAAGAGGAAAGAAAAAATTCAAGTACATGCAATAAGAGATGAAAAGGGTGAAATCACCACAGACCCAGCAGAAATTCAGACGATTATTAATAGTTACTTTGAAAACCTTTACAGTCACAGAACAGAAAAAATGGACAGATTCCTTGAAAGGTACAAATTACCAAAACTGAACCAAGAAGATATAACAACTCTCAATAAGCCAATAACGGCCAATGAAATACGAAACATAATAAAAGCCTATCAACAAAGAAAAGTCCAGGTCATGATGGTCTTATAGCTGAATTCTACAAGAAATTTATGCAAGATATAATGAAATTGAACAGGAAGCAGTTTTCCCAAAATCAAAAAGTTGGTTCTTTGAAAGACTGAATAAAGTTGATAAACCTCTAGCCAACCTCATCATAAAGAGGCAAGAGAAAATTCAAGTACATGCAATAAGGAATGAAAAGGGTGAAATCACCACAGACCTAGCCGAAATTCAGAAGATTATCAATAGTTACTTTGAGAATCTTTATGCTCACAGAATAGAAGACACAGAAGAAATGGACAGATTTCTTGAAAGGTACAATTTACCAAAACTGAATCAAGAAGCTATAACAACTCTCAATAAGCCAATAACAGCCAATAAAATATGAAATGTAATAAAAAGCCTACTGACAAAGAAAATTCCAGGTCCTGATGGATTCACAGCTGAATTCTATAAGAAATTTATACAAGATATAATCCCCACTCTTCAATGAAATTGAAAAGGAAATAGTCCTCCCAAAATCATTTCTGGAGGCAAGTATAATACTGATTCCAAAACCAGGGAAAGATACAACCACAAAGGAGAACTACAGGCCAATGTCCCTCATGATCATAGATGCAAAAATACTCAACAAAATCCTGGCAAATAGAATACAGAAAATCATCAAGAAGATCATACACTATGACCAGGTAGGATTAATCCCAGGGACGCAAGGATGGTTCAATATTCAAAAATCTATAAATGTAACACACTATATTAATAGACTGAAATCTAGAAACCACATGATCATCTCAATTGATGCAGAGAAAGCTTTTGACAAAGTCCAACACTCATGCATGTTCAAGGTGCTACAGAAAATTGGAATAGATGGACTCTACCTTAACTTGACAAAAGCCATCTATGACAACCCAAAAGCTCATATAATCCTAAATGGGGAAAAACTGAAATCTTTTACTCTTAAATCAGGTACAAGACAAAAATGTCCTCTATCACCCCTCCTATTCAATATAGTCTTGGAATCATTAGCAACAGCCATTAGAAAAGAGGGAGAAATAAAGGGAATAAGAATAGGTAAAGAAGTTAAATTATCACTATTTGCAGATGACATGATACTTTACATGGAAGACCCCAAAAATTCCACCAATAAACTACTAGAACTGATAGGGAAATTCAGTAGCATAGCAGGATACAAAATCAGTACTCAAAAGTCAATAGCATTCCTCTACACAGATAACAAGCACACTGAAAGGGAAACAATAGAAACAATACCTTTTACAATAGCACCACTGAATATGAAATACCTTGGGATTCACTTAACCAAGGAAGTCAAAGATCTTTTCACGGAAAATTGCAACACCCTAAGCAAAGAGATTATAGAGGATTTCAGAAAATGGAAGGATATTCCATGCTCCTGGATAGGAAGAAAAAACATTGTGAAGATGGCCATACTCCCAAAATTGCTGTACAAATTTAATGTAATCCCTATCAAACTGCCACCAACATACCTTCCAGTCATAGAGAAATTGTTCCTAAAATTTATTTGGAACCACAAATGAATAGCAAAGGCAGTCTTGGCCAATAAAGACAAGGCAGGAGGCATCACAATTCCTGACTTGAAATTATACTACAAAGCCACTGTGATAAAATAAAGATGGTATTGGCAACAAAATAGAACTGAGGATCAATGGAATAGATTAGAAGGTGCAGAAGCATCTATGAACACACTCAGCCATCTGATCTTTGACAAAGGGGCCAATCATACTTACTGGAAGAAAGATAGCCTCTTTAACAAATGGTGCTGGAAAACCTGGCTTTCTACATGCCGAAAACTAAAACTTGACCCAGCTCTATCACCATGCACTAAGTTAAAGTCAAAATGGATTAAAGATCTAAACATTAAAACAGAAACACTCAATCTCCTGGAAGAGAAAGTAGGAGGAACTC
>PVKA01012418.1:0-23062 GCA_004027165.1 Ctenomys sociabilis
CTGGCAAGATAGCTCAGCGGTCTAAAGCGCCTGCTTTGGCAAGCTTAGGCAAGCTCTCAGGGACCGCAGTTCGATCCCCAGCACCACATGCCATGCCAGCCCCTCCCCCAGGGCGGGCTGAGCTGACCCCGCACCCCTGCAAGAAAAGTCTGTGATGTGTAGCAAGACACTGTAATAAATAAATAAAACAAAATAATTTTAAAAAATGTTGTGAGTAACACAACATTTGACTGTGCTCTATTTTTACCTATTTCTCTACTTACTTCCCTTCCATCTGAGGTAAAGAAATTGATTTTGGCCGGGTGTGGTGACGCATGCCTATAATCCCAGCACTCGGGAGGTTGAGGCAGGAGGATTGTTGTGAGTTCGAGACCAGCCTGAGCTACAAAGTGAGCTTAAGGCCAGCATGAACTACATAGTGAGATCCTGTCTCAAAAAAGACAAAAAAAAAAAAAGAAAGAAATTGATTTTTATCTGGTCTAATTTCTAATGATTTCTCTGAAAAATAAACCATTGTTTTTGAGAATTGTGAAATATATTTGAAATAATTAAAAGAATTCCAAAGGTTTGGCTAGTTTAGGTCTTAATGTACTTTAAATTAAAATGAACTCTATAAATTCCGTTTTCCCTAAAATTTGCACAAGTGTAGCTTTTAAAACAGATGACGGTCAGAATCCTTAGTTTCCTTTCTGTAGAAGTTCCAAAATAACCTTAAATAAAAACTTCTCTCTTTTAGGCTGTTTATCTAAAATAAACATAACTGGGAGTTTCGCTGAATACTACAACCAAGTTGGAAGCTGAGCTGCTGTAAGAGAAGAGGAAATATAAGAGTGCTAGCATTTGCATGTTGGTACCAGGAAGTCCATTTGAAACCTGAGGTTTTATAGTAGAATGGTTCTAACTGCTCAAATTTTTCCTTCATGCCTTTTTCATAGTCTGAGAGGGCTTTTTCATGAAATCAAATCTCTTGAATTGAAATAAAATATACTTTGATATGTGTTTTAATTTATATTTAGTTTTATATACTCCTAATTTCCTTTGAGGGAAGTTAACTTCCTCTTAACTCACAAACTATTTACAAGAGACTCTTTGAGAGTTTGGCTACAAGTTTTTAGTTTGCTTCCATTTTGGTCAGAGCACACAGTGTATGATTTTGCCTTCTTCAAGTTTCACTTGGTATGATTTCTTTATTTTTCTATTTGGTCAGTATTCTATGAGTAAAAAATCATGATGTGTGTGTATAGACAGTACAGTTGGGATAGATAACGCTGTGCTTCTACATAATTCTATGAGAGGCAAGATCTGCACTGATGGTGGTTGGACAGGATATTATGTCGGCTTTTAGTACTATGGTCATCCACTAGGTAAATAATTATTGAATTTCTGATATAATTCATATATAAAAAATAAGATAAGTAAGCAACTACACTCTTAATTCACTGGTAAGAGATATCTGCTAAAATAATATCTGTAAATATAATAGCATGTATGCACCTTGTACAATACCAAAACGTTATGAAAACAGTTTGCAATGTATTAATTCATCGAATCTGTATGGTTAAGGTATCTTGAAACTCTCTGATTAACATTTGTATTTTAATAAAATAAAAATAAATTAAAAAAAAAGAAACGTATATTCTGCTGATGTTGGGTGCTACAAGTTTTATGTTGTTAGATCTGTGGGTTGATTGCATTTTTCAGATCTTCTGTTTAGTTGTGATTTTCTGTCTCAGGGATCTATCCATCACTGGGGTGAAAGTGAAGGTGGTGTTGAAGTTTCCAACAATTGTTGCAGAAAAAACAATATTAAACCAAATGGAGGGGCTGGGGATTTGGCTCAGCGGTAGAATGCTTGCCTAGCAAGCTGGTAAGCCCTGAGTTTGGTCCTTCGCACCAAAAACAAAACATAAAAACAGTTCAACCAAAAAAAATACAGTAATCAAAAAAAAAAAAAAAAAAAAAAACAAGGCAACTAAACCAAATGGAAGACTTGCACCAAAGAGTTAAAAGACAACTTTTATTATGCAAATGAACTAGGGAACCCAAAGGTTCAAATTACCAGCCCAGAGTCAGTCTTGAGTTCAGTTTAAATATGGTTTGTAAGTGGGAGTACAGAACTGATTGCAGGCTACTATATGACTGGTTACATGGATTACATGAGTTAAGTCATATGTTTCAGGCAGATTGACTTAAAAGGAGTTGTTTATCATTAGACAGGAACATTATGGGAGGGAGAGGAGGGAGTGTGAGAGGAGAAGTGGAATTAAATAGGTCCTTGGCTTAGCCAGTATGTGTCAGATGTGAAGTCCTTGAAGAAGGTAGAAAACAAAACGTATTTTTCTAACTAAGGAAACCCTAAGGTGGACACAGTCAAGTCAGCCCAGAACATGATCAAAGAGAAGTAGGTAGTCAAGACTGACCAAGCAGCATGCACGTAGTCACAGGCTACGAATTGACTTCTAACTTTTGCTATAATATGCCTCCAAGTCTGCTCTTCTATACCTATTTCCCCACTCAATAATTGTAGATTATTCTATTCCTCATGTTGTTCAGCTAGATGGT
This sequence comes from Ctenomys sociabilis, assembly GCA_004027165.1. NCBI lineage: Eukaryota > Metazoa > Chordata > Mammalia > Rodentia > Ctenomyidae > Ctenomys > Ctenomys sociabilis. The sequence goes on from PVKA01012418.1 coordinate 2,563, forward strand.
ATATAGAGGACCTAAGTCATAAGAAATAAAAAAGTTACTGCTAGATCTGTAATATAGGAAAGACAGGAGTTTATTTACATCACTTAGTACATTGTCCAGGGCAGCAGGCACATTTCCAAGAGAGGAATCATGTGGTCAGGGTGAGTGTGGGGTTTTTGTAAGGGAATGAAAAAGTGGGAAAGGTTCTGAGCTGGCAGAAACACTTAGAAAAGTGTTTTCTAGAGATCTTGCTTTTTATTCTTTATGAATCTTCCCACGACACCTGTAACACAATTGAAATTGTACATCAAAGCTGGAAATTGTCCGGGCCTCTCATATAGGGCTCAAAAATAGCTTTTAAGATTTATTTCAGCCGGGCGTGGTGGCGCAGGCCTGTAATCCCAGCACTTGGGAGGCTGAGGCAGGAGGACTGTTGTGAGTTCGAGACCAGCCTGAGCTACAAAGTGAGCTTAAGGCCAGCCTGAACTGCATAGTGAGACCCTGTCTCAAAAAGACAAAAAAAAAAAAAAAAAAAAAAAAAAAAAAAAAAAGATTTATTTCATTTATTTATTTATTTTTGTTTGTTTGTGGTACCAGGGATCAAACTCAGGACTTTGTACTTGCCAGGCAGGCACTCATTCCACTGAGCTATCTCCCTGGCCCTAAGCTTTTAAGATTTAGATAAAGATATGTGTATCTTTTGACATTAGGGAAAAGAAAAAAAGCATTCACTCAGGGGAGAAAATGATGGTTTTTGCATTTACTTTTATCTTGTATTTTGTTCAGACGTCATCAGTGCCAGTGTTCATGACTGCCATCACCCACTGAGCAAAAGTGTGTTATCAGAGAAGACTGTGTGCTGAGAATCTTAACTCTTTGATGATCTTGTATGGTATTTCAGCATTTTTTTGTTCTGGTTTTCACATTGTGCCCCTGAGGTTCTGTAGCTTAGTTTATAGATAGATAGATAGATTTTTTTTCTGATTGGGTTGATCCTTTGGCCATTATGTAATAATTCCTTGTGGTTCTGGAAGTTTGCTTTGAAACCTACTGAGCATTACTATTGCTACTTCTGCAAAAAGTTGTTAAAAGTTGTTATTAATACTTACATGGTAGGGGCCAGGGAAATGACTCAGTGGAATAAGTGCTTCCCTGGCAAGCGCAAGGGGCCTGAGTTCAATCTCCAGTTCCACCAAAAAAACAAACAAACAAAAACTCACATGGTGTGTATCTATTGCCGTCCTTTTTACTTTCAACTCGTTTTTAAATTTGGAGATTCTTCTGTGTACTATATAGTTGTCTTTTTTAATCACACTTTGATTTTTTTTTTTTTTTTGCAGAACCAGAGATTGAAGATTCTCTGTCTTTCTAGGTTATACTTAAAACATTTATGTTTAAAATAATTATTGATTTGTTAGCATTTTAGTCTGTTATGTATTTATTTTCTCTATTTGTGTTCTTTGATCTTTTTTCTCCTTTCTTGCCTTATTGCCTTTACTGGAATATACTGTAGGTTTCTATCTTGACTTGTCTGTAGTACTTTTGGGTTCTTTTCATTAAAAAAAACAAAAGTAGTGGTTGCTCTGGTTGTTTCATACATTTTTTATGACAATGTACTGGGATCAGCATTTAGTATCTTGAATGAAGTATGCAAAACTCACTTCCACTTATGTCCCTTTGGCTTTAAATACAATGTGTTAAGGAGCATTAAACTTTTTTGTTTCAATCATCAAATATCGTTTATAAAACTCATAAGGAAAAGATTGTACAGACTTGTACTTCTGCTTGTTCTGTTGTCTCTTCTTTCATCTACATTTCCTCTTTCTATGCTTTGCTTTATGTTTTAAGAACTTCTTTTAGATAGTATTTAAAGGGTAGGTCTATTGGTTCCAAAATCTTACAGATTTCATTTGTCTGTGAATTCTTTTTTTTTTTTTTGGCAGAACCAGGGATTGAACTCGGGCCTTTGCGCTTGCTCGGGAAATGCTTATTCTACTGAGCCAGCATTTTCCCTGCCCAGTGTGAATTTTTAAAATCGTCATTTTCTTTCTTTTATTTTTATTTTTTTATTGAGAAACAAATATCAATGAGATGGTTTCAAAGTTGATTAATAGGACAGTTTTAATAATTAATACATTGTACATTGTTTTCTTCTTAGTAGTTAGCCATAGTACAAGGCAGACAGGATATCCTGTCCAGACACTATTAGTACAAATCTTTCTTCTCATTGAGTTAAGCAAAAGTAGCTGTATATCCATCCTAACTATTCTGTATATACAAATACAAAATGTTCCTTCCTTTCTAGCCCCTTTTTTTGTTTATTCCTGTCAGAGATGGGTATTCCATTGGCATCTAAATACTGTAGGTGCATGAATTTGCAAAACAATCCAACACAGTCCAGCAGCCCACAATAGAAGCTGGTTATCTGAAGAAGTTATTGCCTTGAGCCCTTGACAGCTTAGTATGTTCATATGGCTTTACTTTGTATACCTCATTTTTATACTTTTCTGCTGGATGTTTAAGACCAAGATAAAGGAAGACCTATTTAACGAGAAATGTAACTTGTATCTGATAAGGTCAGTCAAATACCCTCAGGGTTTATCCTGTAACCCTGTACCATAGTTTGCAGATTCTTTGTCAGTGTCAACCATGTGGATGAGTCACAGCCATTGGTTGATCAGTTTTTTTCTCTATGAAAGCCTGAGAGAATGTTTTCTCTCCATGTGGCTCTCCTTAGGCACACTACACATCATTGATCACATTCCTCTGTGGATCCATAATCTCCTTGACCAGAAAATTTGGGGTACAACTGAGTTCCATGATGTTACAGTACAGGTTCTCCTATGTCCTCAGTCTTTGCTGACCATGAAAGGTTAGGGCCAAAATTTTGGCTGTCCTTGCAGCCCTTCCATTTCTCCAATTTTTGATCTGTAAAGGTAGGTTGTTAACCCTCCAGAAGAGAAGCTTATTATTACTGTGCAATATATGCAGTTCCTTCCTTCTTACCTTAATTTTTTTGTGTATTTGGTACAGGGTCTCACTACGCAGATCAGACTTGTGGTGATCCTCTTATTTTCAGGCTCCCAGGCGCTGGGATTACAGGCATGTGCCACCATGCCCAGACTCTGTCACATTTCAATGTGCCCTGGGGGGGGGGGGCTAGAGTGGAATGCGGGACCAGGGATAGAACCTGGTTCTCATGCTTGCCCAACCAGGCACTTACTTGCCCAAACAGGCACTTAATTAGCTGAGCTATCTCACTGCCCCCATCACTTTCTTATTGAACAGTAGTTTTGTAAGACATAAACTTACAGGTTGACAGTTCTTTTCTTTCAGCATTTAAACATATTAGGCTATTTCCTTATACAGTCTTCGGTTTTACCTAAGAAACACATTCAAATGGGATGTTCCCCTACGGGCTATGCTCTATTCCTTTCTAGATACTTTAAGTTTTTCTTTCATCTTCAAGTTTTAATTATAATATGTCTTGGCATAGATTTCTTTGGATTTATCCTGTCTCGGATTTACTAGCTCCTTGAATCCTGGGTTGAAGTATTTAATATGTTTTCAGCCATTGTCTCTTGAAATAATCATGCCCACCCTCTTTTTCCCTCAGCTTTGGCTTTCAGTGGTGGAATACTGCACAACTCACTATTGTTGCACAGACCCTGAGGGTCTGTTCATGTTTCTCTTAGCCTGACTGCTACTGCTTTACCCTGCAGTCACAGTTTCTGGTTCCTATTTTCACTACCATGGAGGCTGTACAGAAAGTTTTTCTTTTTATAATTTTAATTTATTTTTATTTTTGTTTTATTGAAGTACAAATATCAATGAGACAGTTTTAAGATGCCTTGACAAGATGGATTTGATAAATTAATACATTGCAAACTGTTTTCATAATGTTTTGGTATCATAGAAGGTGCATACATGATATTATACTTACGGACATTATTATTCCATATGTCTCTTATCGGAAAGTTTTTCATTCATTTTTTAGTTTTATAATTTTCATTTTTCTTTCTCAGATAAAATTTCCCAGAGATTCATTATTTTTCACTTGTTTCAAGAGAATCTGTAGTTGATTTCTGTAGCACTTTTATGATGTTTAATTTAAAATTCTTGATAATTCCAACATCACATTTGTCTCAGTGTTGGCATTAGTTAATTTTTTAATTTTCATTAATGCTGTGATTTTCTAGGTTCTTGGTTTATATTTTGGGTATTTTTGTGATGTTAGGAGACTCTGTCATATTTAAGTATTTTACAGGGCATCACGCTGTTTGGGTTTAGCATACAGGCGACCTCCAATAGCAGTTTAGCTTGGAAAGTCCTTGCAGTGTTGTTCTGGTCTGTCTAGCTTATCCTGTGCTACCTGAATTTCTGTTTGTGCCTCCTGAGGGGATGAAAGGATTTCTTCTGTTTCAGTAGTCATATCTTTTCCTGAAGGCGTAATACTCCTACTCTGGCCCCAACTGCAAAGGTTTTTTTAGTCCAGGGAGTACAGTCTTGGTTCCATATAATGGCTTTCAGGACCACACTGCTAGCTGCAGGGCTGCTTGCTGTAACAGGTGGCCCCTTTTCCTGATCCTACCAGCTAGCCCTGCTGACTCTGTGTAGGGGAAGAGAGTCCCAGGCTCATGGAGACAATGAGCCTCCTCACTGAGTCACCTGCTTTACCTTAGTCTGTCTTCCTGGTTCCTCCTGCTCACCTTAGTGTCTGTCCTCAGAAGAGGAATTGCTGGCCCAGGAAAGGAGAGTTTTCCCCTACTTGCTTATATTTGGCAGGGTTTCCAGCAACTGGCCCCTCACATGAGGTTGTCAGATGGACTCTACTAGATCCATGGTGAGCTACCGAGATACCTTCTGTTGACTGGTGTGTGTGTGTGTGTGTGTGTGTGCGTGCACACACGTACACACACATTCAACTTGCCCTGCTTTTGTGTTTTTACTCTGGTTCTGAGTCCTAAAGCCAGCTGATCACATTCTTAGTGCCCTTCAGGATGGTTTTGGTTATTTCTTGTGCCATTTCCAAGATATATAAAGTTGTGGGTAATGGAAAAACACGCAGAAAAATGGGGCTCTTCTATCTTTTTAAGACTTTTATGATTTGTACCCTGGTGTTCCCCCAAAGCCTCATGTACTCATGAGGCAGCTTCTAGAAATTTGAGATTAAGTCATGGTCTAGTGCTGGGATTATGTTTGTATGAGTCTGTTTTTTGGATATTTGGCAGTACCAGGGATCAAACTCAAGACCTTGAGTTTGCTAGGCAGGCACTTACGCCTCTGAGTTATCTCCCCAGCAATGCTGGGATTATGTGTGTGAGTGCTACACCCACCCATCCTGGGAGGATGGCCCGCATACAGTATAAGGGAGGGAAAGAGGCTGACTACTCTCTTTTTTCTCTTATTGCTGTTTTCCACTGCCATGCACTGTTGTCTTTGCTATGTGCTACTCTGCTTTGGAGCCTCCTGCATAAGGACTGAAGCCTTCCCAACTTGTGGGTGTCAAGTATATTCTCTCAGCAACAGGGAAAAGTAATTAAGACAGAATTTGGTACCAGAGAATTACCCAAGTGGGAGGTCATTTCTGTGACTGTACCTGACCATGTCATTCAGAGGAGCCCTTGGGAATGGCTTTTAGAAATACACTGGAAAGGTACAGAGATGTTCCTCAAAAGAGTAGAGCTGGGGTGCCTCAGGCTGTTCTGTATGTGGGATTCTGGTCAGAACACAAAAGACCAGAATGCTATAGAAATCCTTCTGTAAAAACCAGGCTTAGGAGGGTTCTTCTAGGAATGACTCCTTTGGATGTTGGACTTCAGATGATATATGTTATGGGTTGGCAGAAAGTTTGTCTGCATTTTGCTCATATCCAGAGACTTCTCCTGAGACTGAGATTAAGGGTGGAAAACTAATTAATCTGACAAAAGAATCTTTGAGGCAGTCTAATATTGAGGTAGTGGCATGTCTATTGTTGGGGGCTTTTAGCCAGATTTATGTTGAGAATCAAGAGCAAAGAGCGTAGTAGTCTGATTTAAAATGTTGTGAGCTTGGCCAGAAGGAAGATCTAGTAAAGCTGTGGACTACAATGATAGAGATAAGGAGATCTCAGTTGTTGAGAAGGAATAGGAAAACATAAAAGCAGCAAGTCTCCACTCTTTGCATCCTTAAAACTGAAAAAACCAACGATTTTGTTTTGAGGAGAGAGCCACAGAGCACTATGTACCAGAATGGTGGTGGAGGCTGCACCAGGTCCCACAATGGCAGCACCATAAGAATTTGTTCCTCAGGGGCTGGGGAGATGGCTCAGTGGAATAAGCGCTTTTCTGGCAAGTGCAGGGGCCTGAGTTCAAATCCCTGGTTCTGAAATATATATATATATATGGCCTCTTGACCATTACAGCCTAGAGAGAGAGCAGCTTGACTACTGCTTCAGCTGGCCAGTGGTACTGATTTTAGGTACATTCAGCATGCAAGAGTTTTATGGTTAAAAGGGTTTCCACTCAGATTTCAGAAGAAGTCCTGGGAGGCTAGGAAGTGTGCTCCTGAGAGAGCAATATGTAAAGCCGTGAAAGTGAAGCCAAAGGTTCAGTGGAGATACCAGAAGTTTGGAGAAGCAAGGCACATGGATTATCAGAGGAAAACTGCAAGGATTGAGCAGGGTGTGCCCGAGAGAGAAGGCATGGAGCTACAGCCACCAGGAATGCTACAGAAGCAGAGCCACATGAAGCTCACAGTTTGCCACAGATTACCTCTGATGCTGATGTTACATGCGAAACTACAGGGCTTAATGTTTGCCCTGCTGGATTCGGGGCTGGCTTTTGTCCCTCTTTGTAACTTTTGGAGTGGTAATGTTTGCCTTGTGCCATTGAATGTTTGAAGTGTTTAATTTTTTATTTGTACAGTGGCTCACAGATAAGACTTTGCCTTAGATCTTGGGAGAGATTTGGAACCTGGACTTTGTAGCAATGCTGAAATTGTTAGGACTTTAGCAATTCTAAGAGACTAAAATGCCTTTTGCATAAAGTGTTTTACATGAGTCTTTGATGGGCCAGGGCAGAATGTGATGGTTTGTGTCTAGATGTGTCCAGAAAGCCTCATGCAGTGGTGGCATGGACTTCTGATACATTCCTGGTGCAATACTGGGGCTATGGTTGTGCTTAGGCCACCCTGGAGCAGGTAGCCCACATACAGTATAAGAGGGGGAAAGAAAGGAGCTTGCTCTTGCTCCTCACTTGTTTGCTCTTGATGCTTTTGTTGTCTTCCACCATCCATGAACTGTTGCCCTTTGTCTTGTGCCACTCTGTGCTGGGGCTAGTTAAGTATGGACTGAAACTTCCTCAAATTGTGAGCTAAATAAACATTTCCCTCTTGGGTGTTGGGTATTTTGTTTTAGTAGCAAGACAAAAATAATGAAGACAGACATCAGAAGAGGCCTCCCACAAAGTATCTCAAATGAGCTGAGATTAAGTTTGGACTTGGGGCTTTCAACCTTTCCCAGTGACTGAGGTCTCCATGTCGTGTGGAGGTGATACTTAATTCCCAGTGATGTGGCAACTCCCTGTGTGATTTGAAATTTGAAGGAGGGTCCGTTATCACCCTTGATAGATTTAGGCAGTCAAAATGTAGGGATTAGTTCTTTAAGAAGGACTTTAAATACCTCAAGAGCCTGGTTTGACCTGGCAGGAAAGGCCTCTATCCACATGATAAAGGTGTACATAAAACCCAAGAGGTGTGTATGCCCCTTACTCAGAGGCATGAGGGTGAAGTCTATTTGCCAGTCTTCTCCAAGGGGGGATCCATACTTTTGTGTTCATTTAGAATATGGAGAGGATGAGTCTGTGGGTTATGGAGGTCACAGACAGGACATGTCATACAGACCTGGGCTACAACATTATGGACCTCAGGCTCTGCAAAGAGCCTATGTGACATAACGGTGGTGGCATCTCAACCTGGGTGCGGGGCATGATGTAGGTACTTAATGATTTTCCACTGTATTCACTGTGGCAAGAACAGTTAGAGTCCTACATACCATTATTGGACCTTTGAGTTTCTTTCTCATTACACATCATTTAAAGCTCTTCTATAGGGTATCCTGGTTCTAAGTCAGGATCTTACCCCTAGGTAAGTTGGAGAGCCTGGATGAGGGCATCAGGTTCTGTCTTTTGGGCAGAGGTCCTTGGGGGAAGTCCTCTTGCTCCTGGATGGAGCTGTGGCATAGCCTGCCCTCCCAATGCCACCCTTTATGAATCTGCTGTTAACAGTGCACCATGTGTTAGTCCTCAGATTCGGGCAGTTGATATAATTTTGACCAATAATGTGATCACACTTGTGTCCTATCTGTTGGTTGATTGGAAGGATTATTTCAGGTATTAAAACACTGAAAAAGTGAAGAGAGACCTCTGGGTTTTCAGTAAAAATGACATGATATTGGGTGAGGCTTTCTCAAGTCATGCACAAATATTCCATGAATATTAACAGTCTTAACTTGATGTAGAAGTAAAACTGGAAGTTTTTGTCCTAAGGCTAACTTGGAAGTGTTCTTTATTTTCTTCACATATAGCTGTGAAACCAGGGAAAAAATGAATTTGTTCACAAAGCAGTTTCTAAATTAAGTGTAAGGCCATGCACATATAGATACTAAGGCACATGCATACTTACACCTCTGCTTGGCCCATCTCCTTCCTGTCTGCTCAGAGAAGGGCTCTATGTTAAACAAAAAAATAGAAAATGGGAGGAGCTTTAAGAATCTTTAGAGGGAAGCCACAGTCCTTTCTTCCTGGGACTCTGAGGAGCAACACCTGCCTGAATGCTTTTGCTTGGGAAATCTCAAGACTAAAAGGTCAGGAATAGTCTCAGAACTACTTAGGTTGGTCTGGTTCTTCTCTGAGCTTCAGTGGGGAAGAAGGTCTAAATCAATCAAGTGAAAAAAAGTAGGAAATCAGGTATTTATTTGGGGCAGTATCTTTAGCCCAGTATGTTTTTTTTTTTTTTTCTTATTTTCCCACACTGTATTATTTCCAAAAAAACACATAAATGATTTTAATGGATACATAATATATAAGAAAATATAAATTAGGCATAGGGGACAGTGAGCAAAAAGAAAACAAGACATAGCAATAAGACTGGTGCAAAAACGCCTCCCTCCTTCTCTTATAATAAACAGCCTAAATTTTCATGCCATCTCAGACTGAAAATTCAAGTCTCAGGACTAGGGATGGGACCAGATTTCCTCACATATAAAGCTCTCTGAAAGGAGGTGGACCAGTTCCCATGTGAGTTTCCCTAATACTTCATAGTTTTCTTCTTCCTGAATCATTTGACTTCTTAAAAGTTTACTTTTGTGCTTTGCACAAGAATGGCCTCCCAAACACTCATGTGTTCAGAGGTGGGGCTTTTGGAAGGTGATAAGAGACTCTAACCTCATGAAGCTAACCCACTGGTGAGTTCAAAACTGAATTATGTTATTAGGAGCGAAGTCCTGTTCAGACAAAGTGGCTCCCTGGAGGCATTAAGCAGGATACAATCTTCTGTTCCACCTCTTCCCGCTCTGGCTCTGTTTTCTGTCCCTGCTTCTTGCTTGCCACAAGGTGGCAGCTTTCTTCCACTATGCTCTTCCACCAGGACATTTCTGCCTTGGACCCAGCTGACCATAGACTGAAATCTCAGACACAATAACCCAAAATAAGTCTTCTTAAATTGTATATGCAAGGCATTTTCCAGTGAGGGAAAACCTACCAATAAAATTCCTGAGTTCTACTTTGAGAATGGCGATGGTCCCAACTGCTGTAACCTATCACAGCCCAGTTAGAGTCCATTATACCTGAGGGACTATATGGGTAGTCAGAGAGCATGAACCAAGGTGAAGCTTAGTCACTAATTATTGATCTTGTTTTTAAAATTCTTCTATTTGATTTTTGAAATCGAAGCCAAAATTCTCAGGCAGACTTGAAGTGTATCTCTCAAGTCAGTTGGAAATCTAGATGATGCTGATGACACACAGGAAGCAAGAAGTAGCCATAGAAGCAGTGCTGTACCCGACGACTAAATGACTACACTCCTTCCGCTATGGGAGCTCTCTCTCTCCTGGGGAATGAAAACAGAAAAGTCCAGTCAGCCAGAATCTGTCATGTGTGCACACAATACACAAAGTGTGAAGTACAAATCCTAGGGAGCAGTGGATTCTGGGATGGCAGACATGAGCTTAAAAATATTTCACCTCTTTTTGGAACCAGTCTCGTCACCTAGGCTTGGCTTTCTCCCTTAGCAGCATCCCTCAAATAGATTAAGCTTCTGAAAACTTCTTAGTTTTTTTTCTTTCTTTCTTTTTTTTTTTTTTTGGTGGAACCAGGGATTAAATTTCTTAGTTTTAATCACTGCATTTTCCTTTTTTTTTTTTTTTTTAACATTTCTAGTCTCTTATGGACTGTAAACAGGTCCCTTATTCTATTCATTAGTCCATCTCTCTATCATTCAATAGCAAACATGACTCTTTTGCCTGTTTATGCTCTCCTAAATCATTTTCCGCAGTCATTTTCTACATTTGGCTTTGTATCTCAGTCTTTCTCTTAAGTTATTTATAGAGATGACTAATTACCTCTTTCTTAACAAACTCAGTGGCTTTTCTTCAAAAGTTAATCATTTGGTCTTTGGGCTTTTCCTACTTTTTTTTTTTTTTTTTTGTCTTTTTGAGACAGGGTCTCACTATGCAGTTCAGGCTGGCCTCGAGCTCACTTTGTAGCTCAGGCTGGTCTCGAACTCACAACAATCCTCCTGCCTCAGCCTCCCGAGTGCTGGGATGACAGGCATGTGCCATCACGCCTGGCTTTCCTACTTCTTCAACGGAATAAAAGCTATGGTTTATATTTCTCAAGTTTACATATCTAACTATGTGTCATTGTAGATCATCTCATAACCTGAAGTCGGAAGTAATGTAACAAGCAAATTAAAGATCAATGATAGGGAACAGGAAGATAGATCCTTACAAGTGGAAAGGGGATCAAGAGATGGATGCAGCACAGGGGAAAGAGATGTAAAAGAATGAAGATGTGTTATGCATCTGTATCGGCTTCCCTGATGAATATAACCAGTACGTGCTACAAACATGTACTAGTAAAAATTTAGAAACCTTGGTGATACTTGGGAAAAATTAAAATTTATAAAAAGAAAATCTATATACTTCCAGTCCATGAATATGATCACCCTCATCTTATTTGAAGTAGGAAGATAGGCATGTGTCTATAATACACTATTCCAAAGGCATGTATATTCACATTTTTATTTTTAAAATAAAAATAAACTTATCCTAAAAGTGAGATTATTTTCTATTAAGTTATTCTGTGATGCATGTTTCCTCTGTCACACAAGCAAAGAGTGAAGTACATTAAAGGAAACTGCCCAGAACTGCAAGGAGGCTAGGAACACAGGGACCATTTGGTCTCTAACCCCTGGAGTTAAAAGCATGAAGCTTCTGCCTCTTGTATTTTTTAGCTTGCTTTGTTGTGTGAAGCGAGACAGCTCGAGTCTGGATCAAGTGGAAGATCCCTCAACATAACTTTGGCTTTCTCCTGGGCATGATATAGATGACAGTTCTCTCCTAGTTTGGCCTCCAACGAGATCATGCGCCCCAAAGTTCTCGTCTATATCTATTTGTCAAACATTCTTGAAAGAGAGGTATTCCTGTGAGCTAAGACATATGACATCTAATTCCCATTTCTCCGAATACCTAATGCAGTAGTAAACATTTTGTAAGAAAGTATGGTAAAGCTGTAACTAATAAAGCCTGATTTCCCAGGAAATAGTGGTGCGTGTTATTAACGCAAGGAACAAACTGACCTTCGAGAGGTATGCAATCAAAGCCCACCACCTAGCGGCCGGCTGCATTAGATAGTGGGAGCTCAGCAAGCTGATGACGTCAGAGGCAGGTCAGTCCACAGGCATGAGGGAGGGCGGGAAGCCTTTGGCAGGGAGACTTCTGCCTCATTGAAGACACTCAGAATTTAAGTTAGAAATAAAACACTACCCTTCAAACTAACCAACCTGTCAAGTCAAGCCTTGACCTGGGTCTCTGGGCACTGTCAGACTAGAATGGAAGGGTGAATGCTATCAAGTTCTAACAAAGGTCTCTGGGGCACAAGCTGTAACCATGGGGCTCCTCCAGATGATCTTGGACCAAGTCTTCGCATCTCAGGGAGTGACGGTACCAATGAAAATTTGACTCACTTTTGGTAGAATTATTGTTGCGTTCAATGTGATGATAAAGGAGGCTATGATACTTCAGAAAAGTGGGAAGAAATCAAGTACTATACTACAGGCCACTGGAGAGGCCTATAATCCCAGCGCTGTGGAGGTGAAAAAGAGGAGAATCACTGTGAGTCCAAGCTGCGTAGTGAGACCCTCTACCATATACTACTGGGCCTAATGTTTCTTCTCTCCTTTTTGAAGGAGGCGGCATGAGCTATTATAATGGGGACAGAGTGGGAATCAGAAGTCTAGTGTTAAACTTTGACTTTGCTTTTTGTTTTCTCTGTGTTACTAAACCTCTCTGAGCCCTGCATATTTGTTGTGAGGATTTCATGAAACAGGATTTAGAAACGACTTACCCCAGCCCTTCCCTTCAAGAAGCTATGTAATTTAACTTAAAATAAATATTAGAAAAATTTAACTTAGGAAAAAAAAAGTTTTCAATCTGGAGCCAAAAACTTTTAATTTACTTTTTTTTCCTGCTAAAATGAAGGGACTTATTTAGTCACTATATGGGTAAAGTAAGTATATTTGTAGTTCTCCCAGCCTTGACTAATTCTGAGATATTTCAGGATTTAATTTTCTTTTTTTTTTAACTTCACAAAATTAGAGCATTGTTATACAAATGGCAGTGAAATGTGGCACATCCCTAAGAATCCATTGCACTACCATTTGTTTGTTTCCTCTTCATAAGAGTCTTTTGTCCATGTTTTGCATATATTCTGAGTAACAATTTAGCCATTCTTTTGTGTGCTATACGAAAGTATGCAGAATAAAGAGCATTTGTGATAATTTAAAAAAAAGTGCAACTTGGAACTTGGTTTTTTTAATGGAAACACTGAAGACTCAGCTGCATCATGTGCAAACGGGGCTAACAGCGCAAGCAGTTCTCACTTTTGCTTCCATTGACACACAGGGACCTCAGAGCGGTGGGTGATGATCAGGAAAATCGTGGTCTTATGTGGACTTAGATTATGTGGCCGGTACAGGCATTAAACAAAATGCTGCATTAGATATCCACAGCTCGGTGCCTATAATGGGGGCACCACACTGCCGCTGATCCTTGCCTCTTAGGGGGCACCTGTGAGAATGTGCCACGATGCTCTGATCTTTTTTTTTTTTTTTTTTTTTTTTTTTGTGGAACCGGGTATTGAACTCAGGCCCTTGCACTTGCCAGGGAAGTGCTTATTCCACTGAGCCATCTCCCCGGCCCTTGTATAAACTTTTATTGCATCAATTTCATCTTATTTTGGATAAAGCTTGTTACTATGTGGGAATCTTGATATTAACTTTACTTCAGGCAAAGAGGGAATATACAGGGTCTAGGGATCGGAAAGTTGGAATAGGTTCCATTCTAAGAAAGATCCACAAAGAGCTCAGTGGATTAAAGAGTCTATAAGCAGGCACGGGGGCTGAGGGTGCTCTAACTATTATTTCAGAAATGCCTGCTACTGTTCCCTGCCTTCCTATCACATCTGTTCTCTCCAAGACCTGCTGTAGAAAGCACTGCCTATGCTTCCACTCAGGCGGCTGCTCCTTCACACACACACACACACACACACACACACACACACACACACACAGTGTGTGTGAGAATTTTTCAAAAATTGCAGCTGAACACTTCTTCTAACTGAGAAGCATATTCTTCGAAGCCCGTGACAGACTACAGTTTTATACTGTCCGTCCAGTCTGGGATGTTATTCCCTCAGGCCCCATTATGGTTTGCTCTGCCTATCTCAACGGAAACAATAGAGAAAAAGATTTTGGTCAAATAGAGAAGAAATTATTTTGGAGATAGAATAGTTTGTAAGTTAGTGCCAGTAATTCATTACTGCTTTTGAGTAATTGTGGCAGTTGTTCCTTTACAAAGTTCCTTTAACACTGTCATTTAGATGTATTCATTATAAAATGATTTTTTTAAAAAAGCCATATGTTTAACAGAAGAAATGTCTATTTTCCAGAAGTCCCAAAGGCCTGTGTCTCATGGTGTGCTCCCCTTTTGGTTGGGAAGCTATGATTGGCACCTTGTCCATTTGGACCCATATTTTGGGTACCAAGATTTGTTTATTTATCAATGATTCTTCCCAAGAAGGTACAAAGAGGGCCTCATCCTCAGACACACCAAGGTTTTGCATACTCCCTTGAGTGTCCCCAGGCCACTGCCTGTTCTAATCTGAGGTATGGAAATAGGCTTGCTAAGAAAAGCCAGGCAGCTGTGATAGGAGGTAAAGTGCAAGGCATGAAGGCCTATATTCAAGTCTCAGCTCCGCTACTCACAAGGTGTTTAATCATTCGGAGCCTTGAGCCTTATTTCCTTACCTGTGAAACAGCTTCCCCTGCTAACCTGCCTGCAGGGCTCTGAGGAGCACTGGATTGCCACTGACTCTGAGAAGCCCCTTGGGGAGCTAAGCCCCGGTACTGTCTAGATAGATCCCTTCAGCCTTAACAGGTGGCTACCTAAGCCTGCAGGGAAGTTTGTGCCAAGCAGGGAGGGGGCACTCTCCTTGGAGGCCCATGAGGTGGCCTGTGTCCCCAGGCCTGGCTGGAGGATGCTCTCTACCCAAGCCCGACCCTCAGCAGGACACCCCAGGCTCACCGAGCGCCTCTCCACACTCCCATTTTTCCTGCCATTCTTGCCTGGAGTGACATCCAGTGATCGGTAGCTGGGTGGCTTCTCCTCAGGCCAGTTCGGGGAACGAGAGTGGCCGCGATGTCTTCGGGAGCCCCTGTGTCTGGGTAGTGCCTCTTTCTCTTCATCAGAGCTCCAGGAACTGAAGCCAGAGGGCATGGGAGGGGAGTAGCTGCGGGGCCGGGGCCGGCGTCCCCTGGCCCTCCGGCGGTCCTCCTCCAGGCTGGCCCTGCGGGGTCTCTCCCTGTGGCGGCTCCTGGGAAGGTGATGGGCGGGCTGCCAATGTGCTTCACTGGACGAGGGACCATCACTGAGGCTGTCCGGGTCTGACCAGGCTGCAGGTGACCCATTTCGCCTGGAGTGGTAGTGCCTTCCCCTCCCTGGGTGGTCCAACTCCCTTCTCCCAGATGCCCAGAATCTTGACTGGGGGTCTCGGAGCTCCTGGTGGAAATCTGAGTAATGACACTGCCTTCTTCCCTCCCTCAGATCCCAGGATCTGGAAGGAACTGAGTTAGGCCACTGCTGGTGTGATGCATCGCTGACCCTTCTCAAGGGCGCCGGGTCTCTGACCAGCGGAGGCAGTCGGATGACTCTGCGTTCCACAACTTCAGAGCCCAGGGAGGACAGCATGCTGCAGGGGGGGCCAGATCTGGCTTTGAAGTCAGGAGGCAGAGGCTGTGCTGGGTTGAAGTTCCGCAGTTCCTTCTCCAAGTACTCCAGGACACCATTGGCGATGGTAGGGTGAGCAGTGGTTTGAGTCATCGGCATCTGAGGGAGGCTGGATCTTAAGGACAAATCTGAATGGAAACAAGGACAGAACACGCCAAACTCCTGACTCCAACCATGCTCCTCAGATTTGGGACATCACAATATCGCGTTATTTACCTGACTCCGTTCCCTCCCATCTTCAATCATGAAAGGACCCGCAGAGGCGTGATGAAGCCCAGGCTCCTACCCTTGGCCCCTGCCCTCCCCTGCCCAAGACTCTGGCAAGGTTTACCTCGCTGCAGCAGCGGGTTCATTGCATAAGATGAGACCTGGGAGCTCCTGTCCGAACCCCAGAACAGGGGTTTTTCCATCATCTGAGGACCTATGGCCTTAGCCTGCTTCATGTAGCGGTGGCGGGCCAGGGCTGCAGGGGAAGAAGGAGAAATGCAGACCCTCAGCCAGGCAAGCTGCACCTTCCTCTTCTCGTCTGTTCTAACATTCATTCCATGAAGCCGGCTGCTGTCCTCCAAGTCCACTCCTCATCTGGCATGACAGCAAACATTAAGGGGGTAACGAACAACTCTATCTCTGTTAAGGAGCTGGGCGTTAACTTCTCTGGACAAGGTTGCAATTCCCATCCTCTAGAAATGTATATTCTTGAAATGTGACTTCCCAGCCTCAAAACCATTTCCTCATCCTACCTGCCCACTCCCAAGCATACCTAAAGTGTACCAGTAGATAACATGGGTACTAGGAATCAATGAAATCTCACACCATGGGCCAGCAAAATCAGAACGCAAAAGCCAGAAATAGAAGTCCAAGTGCAATAAAGGAAGTGTGAGTCAGGGGCTGGGTATGTGTACCCAGGTACGCTCAGGGCTGTCTGCTCACAACAGAAGGAACAGGAAAGTGCATGAGGCTATAAGAGCATTTCTGGCTGGAACCTCAGCCCTGGTGGGTAAGAACCTGTGGGAGGAAGGTGAGGGAATGTGAGGTGCTGAAGAGGGGCCCAGGAGACCCTGTCCACTCTTCACCTTATTAAACATTGGGCTTTCCTCTAGATAAGGGGAATCTTTAAGAGATGGGAAAGGCAGGGAAACAGAAAGAGGAATACCACCCCTTTCAGGGAAAAGAAAACAATGCAAAAAGGAGCACCTGGGACATAGAAGCAAGGAGCAAAGCAGCAAAGGAATGTCAGTCCACTCTCCCAGGTACAGCTGTTCTGAAGCACACAAACTATAATGAGCACATATTAAAAATAAACACATTTGCTTTTGCTCATGAATTTCTATTTTGAGGCTGTTGCACTGCACGGCTCCCAAGGTTGCTGCCTATTCACGCATGGAGGAGATGCGCTTGCACACTGTGCTTGCACTCTGAGCTCTGATGCTCTCCTACCCTCCCTCCTCAGGTTGTCAGGCCCCGTGGACTCCCCTCAAGTAGCAGGTGCTGTCTGAGGTGCCCTGGCACAGCAGAGGAGTCAGAAGGTAGGTAGTCTAGCTATGTAGTGGAGTAGCCTTTGCTAAGGCTAGTAGTGGCCAAGGGGCCATCTGAGGGGTCGTGGGTAGCTCTACTGTGAAACAACTTCTAGCACAACAGGAAGTGGTTGCAGCAGAGCCCCCAGAAGTATCCGAGCTCCAGCCCTGAAAGTGAACCACAGCCCGGTTGGGAGGAAATCAGATGCAAACTTACAACAACTTAGCCAGCTGCCACCCCTACACGCCAACTGACAGCACTGGGCCTCCTGGAAGACAAATCCTACTCAGCACTTTGCTCTCCCTGATGGATGCCTCTCCTGAGCATCCATTAGGATGCCCTCTACTGGCAACCGTGGACACACATAAACTGCTCAATACGATCATAAACTAATCTGAGAAATCTCTGAATGTGGGGATCAGTATAGAAAATTGAGCCCAAAAAGGTTGCCTTTTTAGCCCAAGATCCTCCAGTGACTGGCAAAGCCAGGGTGTAAACCTGATCTGTCTCTTTCTGCTACACCAAGAGTCTGCAGACTTCTTTGTTTTCTGTAATGAGGCTAAAAAAACAAATCAAAACAATTCCAAACCCCACAAAAATTCCTTTGCCAACAGAACCTTCTTGGTTTATTTCTCTCAAACTCTGCCCCACACCTTTCAAAACGTACCTCAGACTAGTCCCTGTCTCCAAGACCAGAGATATTCAATTCCACTGAGAACAACCCTGCTTCTGCTACTTCTTTCAATGAACCTTGGCTACTTCTACCAAGTACCAAATAACCACTTCCTTGGGTCCCAGTGTCGGCTAGCGAGGGTTCCTAATATATGAAATATATGCCATTAAATACAGGCTTTGAGAATAAGATGGACTCTAGTTTACACACTGGCATATACTGGCCATATGGCTGTTAGTGAGTTTACAGAGTTTCAGTCCACTCTTATAACCTGTAAATTAAAGAAAACTCTTTCACAAGGCTGTTGAGATGAGAGATAATGTACATGAAATGCCTAATAAAACTTACAGTGGTTCTCATTATTATAATAAAACTGGATTTTTTGCTTTAGATTCTCATAGAAAGAAACAAACACATGCATTTTAAAACATCAAAGATATTAATTTCCATCTCTGAGGGAAAACTTAGGCATATTTTTTAAGAAAATCCCTTCGTGGCAGAAATGACACTTGACACCTCACCTTCATCCAGAACTATACCTCTTCTCCCTCATACCTGCCATCCTCTGTGTCCACAAACACACAGACCTGGTGTCCCTCAGACTGCAAACTCTCCTTGCCCTTAACAAAAATACCTGTTCTTTTCCCTCCTTTAGATTGTGGCCACTCTGTTTTTTCCAAACTATCAATTTCCCCTGACTTCATTTGTTGGTCATTCAGCAACATCCTCAGGAGCTTCCTGGAAACCTGTGTCCCTTTAAGCTCTTGCCTTTTAGCTGTAGGGAACCACTACTAGGTGTGTTCTGGCTCCATTCAGTCACTGACCCCAAGCAGCCTTCTTCCTAGTAGGGCATGCCCTGCTTGATTGGTCTATTGAATATATGTTCTTTTCTCACCAGCACTAGTTAAACACCTCCCACATCTCAGGTCTTTCCCTCCCTCTGGACTTTTAGCTGATGTCTCTGTTAAGGGCAAAGAACCAGTCCTGCATAGGGAGTCAAGACATAGAAGTATAGTCCAGGCCACACCACAAAGAGGTAGTGTAATTGTGGACAGCTGTCTCTGGGCCCCACTTCTCTCAGCTGTAGGGGCTGTGGAGGAAGGTGTCAGATTCTCAGGGTGGCCTGTGGCTCACATGAAGCATGTCTCCAGGTTCTCTGTGGAAAGGGGCCAGTAGCCCACCTCTAGGTGTGAAAGCTGCTTCTCTAGTTCTCAGGGAAAAAGTGAGACTCAATTTCTAAAAGTTCCATCTGCAAATGCTACTGGAGATCACTTATCAGGAACGACATGGATCATCAAGGGCTACTAACATTTGACATCATCTTCTCTTTTGTCCCTTCCAACCCTGTGATAACTCTTATGGGAAAGTGGGAATAGGCTGAGGAGGTGGGCTGTGGTTAGATAAGTTTCAGTATCACTGGCCTTGTCCTCAAAGCTCCCTAGTACTCTGATTTGTTGAAATTGAGACAGGCTCATGTGAAGTTCCTTGCTTCTACCTGAATCATCCTTTACACTTAATGACTTCCTCTCTGTCTCCAGAGGTCAGACCACCCTGTCTCCCTCCCCTTCCCTTTCTTGGGCTAGTTTTTTCTCGGCAAGCCTGATGTATCACATATCAATGATTACCTCTCTTCTTAAGTCTTCATTTTCTTCTCATGTTATTTGCCTTGGTTCTTTTCTGACACATATGTTGAGGGTTACCTTGGTCTAAAAGAGCCATTAACAACAACAAAAAAACCCTTCCCCCTCCAATCATAGTGCTTTTCCTGACCCTTGATGTAATTTCTCTTGACACCAAACTTCTCAGAACAGTGACTCACTTTGAAAGTGACCTCATCATCTCAAGTCTAGAGCTCTTTGTGGCCTGCATTTCTTCATATTACCAGTTCTTTTAAATGAACCCCAACCACCTTGGAAAAAAAAACTCTCCCAAGAACCCTGTTTGTCAGCTCATTGACTGAATTTATTTGTCCCCTGTGCTAGCAAGATTGTCTCCAATCTTGCTGGATTTCAGTGTCTCATGGGACTACAGATTCTAAGAAGGCATGCTGTGAAATCCTTCTCATCTCATCTCCCATCGCTATTCCAGTGGTAGAGGTTTTCCCATGGCTTCTTCCCCTGCTGCCTTGAGCAGTGGAGATCCCTGGCCCAACACTGAGTTTTCTGCTATTAAACATGCTTTAAGGAATTCGCATTGTCTCAGCTGATGCCAGAGTCATCTACCCACAGGAGCTAGGGTGATGCCTGGCTGAGACACACCGACACATGCGAGTCACATGTGTATGTACCGAACCCTATGTTGCCACTGCCGCTTACTGGCTGTGAGACTTCTCTGACCTTCTGGCTCCTCGTCTGTTAGAGACGGATGACATCTGCCTTCCAGGGTTGTTGTGATGATTCAGTGAGAAAATTATGCAAAGGCCACACACATGATGCTATCCAATAAAAGTTTTCTTTTCCCGTAAGGCAGCAATCTTGGAGCACAGGCCTCAAACCAGACTCAGACATTTGACCTTCTTAATGAAGATTAGCTTTTTGTTTCCATTACAATGGGCAATTCCTTATTTTCCCTTTTAAGAGTTTTCTTTTAAGTGGACCAAAATAGTAAGAAAAGTTGTCTGTGGCTGCTTAGATTAGTCCATATTTTTCTGAATTTTGCAAATTTTCTACATGTAGTAGCATATCATCAGGAAGAGGAAATTGTTATTTAAAATAGAAAGAAAAACTTCCATTTAAAACAACTGATTCTACTCCATCTATTAACTAATAAAAGATTTTTATAGAATAATTCAT
>PVKA01012418.1:23162-57945 GCA_004027165.1 Ctenomys sociabilis
AAAAAAAAAAAAAAAAAAAAAAAAAAAAAAAAAAAAAAAAAAAAAAAAAAAAAAAAAAAAAAAAAAAAAAAAAAAAAAAAAAAAAAAAAAAAAAAAAAGAATAATTCATTAATTCTTTCGCCTTAGACACATGTTCTTTTGCCAAACTTTTATAATTCTATTTTGAAGGATCAGGTTTTAATCCAAAGATTACATCAGAGCAAGATGAGTGCAGTGGAGCTTGCCTGTGATCCCAGCACTGGGAGAGCTGAAGCAGGAATAATGCCAGTTCATACTGAGCAGGGGCAACTTAGCAAGATCCTGTCTCAAAAAAAGAAATAAAACAGGTTGGTGATGTACAGCTTCAATGTAAGAGTCTCTGCTTTAATATGTTTCTACTCTGCTCTTTTCAAGTCTCCTGTAAGAAATGGTAGGAAAATAGAATAGAATAAAATATATATGTATATACACTATTGTACATGTTCCCTGACACACAGCTCTAAAATCCTTGGACTCTCCAGCGTGATGAATATCTTTTGCACACTAATGAGATGGCTGGTGGGTGGGGACCTCCTAGGTGCCTGCAGGATCAGGCTGCCCACAAGAAAGATCAGTGTGTGATTACAGGGTGGGTACTTTCAGATGGGCCCATCTCTGACTTCTAGGGGGGGAAAGGGGCTAAAAGTTCAGCTGATCACCAATGGCTGATGACTGAATCAGTCACATCTCTCTAGTGAAGTATCCATAAAAACTCAACATTCAAGGTACTAGAGGTCTTGGCATTCAAGAAGGCTTTGTAGTGCCATGTCTGTCCCACATAAGTGGCCCTGTGTATCTCTTCATTTGTATTCTTTGCTGTAGCCTTTGTATTAAGTGGGTAAATGTAAGTGAAGTGTTTCTAAGACCTGGAAGCTGCTCTAGCAGATTAAAATAATCTGAAGAGGGGTTTTTAGACACCACCAGTTTATGGCCAGGTGGTCAAAAGCTCAGGTAATGACCGCCTACTTGCGATTGTCATCTGATGTAGGAAGCAGTCTTGTGGCAGTACTGTGGGATCCGTTGCTAACTCCAGGGAGACAGTGTCAGAATGTAAAATTATAGGATACCCAGTTGGTGTTTGATAGGGATGTCATCTGGACACACATCTGGTATCAAAAGTAAGACCCTGTCTCAAAAAAAAAAAATATGTCAAATAGTATTTTTAAAGTAGAGTTCTCTCTCACTGCCTCATTCATGCTATTCCTCTGGACATCTCATGTCCAAGAAGGATCATCTTAAGGGCAAAGATGGTAACTCAGGCAAATCAGGATCACTGAGAAAGTGACATCAGTAGGCAGAGTCATCTGAAGGTGGCCTCAGGCATCCCAGCAGGTGAGCAGGAAGAAATCCTCATACTGCAACCTCCCAGGGGGCTTTCCAGATCTATGGGCACCATTTATAGGAGGCTAGTGTTAGAAATGAACAGAGGAGAACCTGGAAGAGCTCATGGCTTGGTTTTGCACATGATAAGCCAATGTTTGGAGTACTGAGCACATTAACACCACCCCTTCCCCCCCCCCCCCCACAGCTGGTCTGTTCCTGCTTCACCTTGCTCGGGGCAGCAGCAGCGGGTGGGGCAGCAGGGGCAGCGGACGTAGCAGCAGCAGTACTGTGGGCAGCACTGGCACCAGCATATTCCAATCAGCAGCAGCAGGAGGACAGCTCCCAGGATGATGAAGATGACCGTCAGCCAGTCTGAGGGTTGGGAAAGAAGCTGAGCAGGGATGAATGTTATACGGGGGCATCTCTGGTCCTAACACTCTTAATCTAACACTGAGCAACAGATGAGCAAAAAATAAATAAGTAAAACAAAAAAAAAAACTAAACAAGAAAACAAAAAAATCTTGTTTATCTTTGATAAAGGAACTAGGTGCTTCACAAATGACAATAATATGGGCTTGCTTTTGTTTTTGTTTTGGGTTGTTGTTCCTATACTTGAAAGTGTTATGGTGACATCACAGAAAGTGACAGCACTTACGCAGGACGATGAGCTTGACCTCCTTATCTGGGTCTCCAGATGTGTCCCCAGGAGCCTCAATGGTGCAGTAATACACTCCGTGGTCCCACCACATCACTTCATTAATCACAAGATCTGCTCCTACACAGGGAGGAAGGGGAAAGTGCCATGGACCAGAGGACAAAGCATGGTTTCTGACCCATGGTACCTTCAAGGCTTTGGCATCACCCTTCAACATCCTCAGAAGAACCTTGGTAGGTGAGAGAAAGCTCTCAGGTTCTTCCTCTGAGACCTTCTTCTTTCTCTAAACAGAAATGTGATGGTAGAACTTACTCCTCATTGGTTCCCACTACGTACTTCATAGGGCTTCTCCACAGATTACTCTCTACTGGTGAAGCAGAGATTACCAGTGACCTTCTAGTGTCTTTTCCCTTTCTCCTATGATCACAGAATATTTGACCATATATTCAGCTGCTATGGTTTAAATATTTGTCCACTTCAGAACTCACATTGTAATTCTATTGCTACCGTACCAGTGTTACGAGGTCCTCCCTGCTCTATGACTTCCTACCCTTCTGTGTGATCTTTCTTGAATATGCCCGTACCATGATGCTATCATCTATGTGGCAATCCCATAAAGGGACCCTTCACTAGAGCCTGAACCAGTGATACTGTCTAATTTTGGACTTATTTTTTACTTATTATCCATTTATTTTTATACATTTGGTACAGGGTCTCACCATGCAGCTGGGACTCATAGTGAGCCTCCTGTTTTTAGCCTTCCCAGTGCTGGGATTACAGTTGTGCACCATGGTGCCTGGACTCAGTGGCTGGCTCAGTGCACCTGGGGGCAGGGCTGGCACTGCATGTGGTGCTGGGGGTTGAACCCTGGTCTCTGTGCTTGCCTAAGCAGACACTCAGTCCACTGAGTTATCTCGCCGGATCTTAATCTTGGACTTTTAGCTTCCAAAATTATGAGCTAAATAAGCCTCTTTTCTTGATAAAGACAGATGCTTCAGGGATAGAAAATGGACTACTGTATCTGGCAAGCAAAAGTGACGGCTGCCATCTAGGATGAGGAAAAAGATGACATTCTCGGTCAGGAAGACAGAAGTTGAGGCCCTGAGGACCTAATGGAACAGGAACCCCATCTTAGGTCAGGGCTGTATATGCCTCAGGTTCTACACATGAGAATGAAACAAATCTCTTTATTGTTTAAGTCATGCTTATTTGGGGGGTTTTGCTTACTGATAAGTAAGCTTAATCCCAAATGTTAGAGGGGTATGATTATTTGGTTGAATTTCAAATGAGGAAAACAAAGACACAAAGAGACTAAAAAATTAGCCAAATAACATATAGATAATAGTACTCAACAGAGGTGGGTTCACACCCATGTCTCTCTGATTCAAAGGTGGCAGCTCTTAAATATTAGGCTCGATTACCTTTTCTAAACTGGGTAAGAAATGTCAAGCCTGACTCTTGCAGCCTAAGATACACAGATACCCCTGGATATTGAAAGAAAAGGTTATGAGAGGAAGTTAAATCAGTATGGATGGAATACCAATATTTCAAATAGTAAATAATACCCAAGAAAATAATGTAAGTCCTATAAGCCCTAAGTGATTTGATACCCAATTAAGATAATACATGGTTAACATGCACTCCAGTTTAGCAAATTAGACAAATACTTACTCAGGACCTTTTGTCAGCATTATGTCAGACACTGTGGGAACATTGAAGAGAAATAAGATTTTCTCTATTCTAGAAGCATTCAAAAGCCAGTCTCAGGCAATAGAACTCCTCCATATCCAAAAGGGATGGCTGTACCTGCTCTCAGCCTCAGAAAGTACAGGAGGGTATCTTCAAATTCCTAAAGACCTTAGCAAGATAGGTTTGTTTTTTGTTGGCTAATGGTCATATCTATAATTCTTTTTTTTTTTTTTTTTACTTTCGATTATTTATTGATTCCTAAAAATTTCATACCGGTTAATATGGACCAACATGTAACAACTCCTGTTGTTAGAATAGTCTATAGGTAAGTAAAGCCAGCTATTACACAGTTACATGAAAGAGTTAGATAATACATGGATTCTAGAACCATTAGCCATTGCATACAGTATCATCAGTACTTTTTAAAATGATCAAGAAACAACTTAAAGGCAAAATTCAAAGAATAAATACAAGCTATAAGGCCTAAGTTAATGAAATGCAGTTAACGTTTAGGGAGTTCACAAATAAAAAAGTTTATTATTAGTTTTTAAGTTTTAAGCCTATCATTTTACAAAAATTAACTATTTCTAATATGTTTAAATTCCTCATAATAAGTAGTCCATAAGAAATACTGTCCAGTTTGTTTTGTACATAGCAGGTCTCCTATTCACAGATGATAACTAAAAGTGGTGTGCACATGGGATATCAGAGAATCCTTGACATGTGCTATACTTTGAAGTGGAAGTGGATCAGTACAACACAGCCATATCTTTGGAAATGCCCTGTTCTGGAGAATTCAGATCTTCTAGAGAGGACTCTTAACTGCTGGCCATCAGAGCACCATGAAACTCCTCAGGTCATGTCTGCTAGAAGTCCCTTCTTCCTTGTGGTTTTGACATCTATATCATGTGCTCTTCTAGATTATAAATGGAAGAAAACTGAGCAACATCTTCAAGTTTATTCCACTTGATTGACAGAAATAATTTTGGCAATGACTGAGAAATTCTCTCTGCAGTCTTGTCCCAAAGTCCAAATAAAATCTATTTCATTTTCACACAGCTGGGACAAGGGATCCCTGTCCGAGATTTCTTTCAGTGCAGGAAGAAATTCTTTTCCACCTCAACTTGATACATTAACACTCTCACTGCTTGCAATTTCAGCTGCCTTTTCAATAATCTTAGCAAAGGGAAGGTAATTAACAAGGTTGTTCTTTATTCTCGAGGAAATTTAATATGCAAAGCAATTACAGTTTTGGTATATGGACTTGCTTGAACAGTTCCCATTGGATTTAACATTTCTTCAAGTCCATCAGGAAATGAAGACCAGCTGTGCAATATTATGTCTCCAGACCTCAACTGTCCTGTAAAGTCAAAAACCATGGTATTCACCTGTGCTACACAGGATAATGCACTTTTCCAGCTTTTCTGATGGTCTGATATTTAGAGAGATTAATAGCTTTGATTGATTTCTTCTTTTTTGCTTTATCCAGAACTGAGCAAAACATAATCAAGCCATTCTTTTTGTTATTTTTGTTTTTGTTTTGTTTTCGGCAGAACTGGGGACTGAACTCACGCCCTTGCGCTTATCACAGGTATTAATATCAAATTGCAGTGCTTCATTCTAAATATGATTGTTCAACACTTGTTTTCGTTCCCTGATATCTCTGAGCTCATGACGGTTTTACACAGGAGCTCAGTGACATGAAAAAGACCAGCCCTGACATGAACTTTTACAACTTCTTCTGTGTTAAATTTATTTCCCTTATCCAAACAATTTGGAAAGGCTTGTTATTATACCAAACATGAGAAATAATCTGTGTTTTCTTTGGTGGTAGGGGAAGAGGAAAGTTAAACGAATTCTGATTAATGGCTGCTTCTATGGCAATCATTTCCTGCTCACACATCTTCTTGATCTTACAGCATTCCACAAGCGCGAAATGGGGCAGGGCCCTAGTCACAACACTGTTCCCAATATACTGGAACTGAATTAGTGGGTAATCGCCAGACATCTATTGTATTCTCCCAGCGACCTGCAGCACACAGTCAGCAGGCCTGGCCTCATCTACCTTCCCATGCATAGTCAAGCGTTTCTGCAATGCCAACTCATCTACCTTGATGGGATTCACATTAGGAGACGCATACGGCTACAGTCAGCTTTCCTCCAGAAAGCCTATCTTGCAAGTTTTCAAGGGTGGCTGGATCATACTCTGGTGGGTATGTCTGCTGCAGTCAATCAATCCACAATAAGCCCTTGTTTTCGTAGTGTAGTGGTTATCACGTTCGCCTGACACGCGAAGCCCACAAGTGACTGAATCCTTTCCTCACTGAATTTGCGCATTTTTCTTTGAAATTCATTCACTTCAGGATCCTTTAAGGCATCAAATTCATGAAGCCCTTTTCCGATAAGGACTCTGATTTTTTAATTCAGTTTTTCTCCTGGATCACAACTTTGGGTCACTAACTTGAGAACTGTTTAATATAAGAAACGGTAGATTCCCAAGGTGCCTTCAACTGGATATAAACCCCAGTGGGCAAAAGGAAGTCCACAGGTATGGAGCCATCACAAGCTATCCGTGAATCCACTGCCCAGATGTCAAGGATGTCCTCAAAATAGTAGCACCAATTTTTTAAAAGTGAGGTTTTCATGGAAGATGTTTTCAGTTTCGGATGTACCGCCCGGGGGCTCCCGCGGGCTCCTCCCCAGCGCACAGCCTCTCAGCCCTCAGGCCCGCCTTGCACAGCCCTGCACCCGCCCGCCACCCACTGCCCTGGGCAGCTCGGTCCATCAGCAGCAGCACCTCCCCCTCTGCCCCTGCCTGCGCCTGCGCGCGCCCCAGTAATTCTTTATTCTCTCTTTCTCAAGTTATTGAGGAAATGAAACAAAAACATGAAGTCACACAACACTGGAGTACATTCTGACTTCTGTTTCCTTCTCTTTTACGTCAATCCCTACAAACTTTTTCCTATCTATCATTTTCCAAACCCACCATCTTTCCCACGAACATAAACAAGTGCACCCCAGAGTGGAAAGAATGACGAAAGAGCTTTGGGCCAAAAAAGTCCTCCTAAAGCTTGGTGAGCACTGTGAACCTGCGTAATGTCAGGGTAAGAAGGGTATTCAGATGTGTTAATGATTTAGATGATGCAGCAATTGACTTGACGGGGAGTCATCTTTTGTTGCTGTTACCATAAGTTATCTTGAATCATAAAAACACACGCCTGGAGTACCAGAGAGCCAGGGCTCCAGGAAATAACAAGCCCAGAGGTAGAAATAAAACCCAAAAGGAAATTATGGTTTCCCTACAGGAGTAAGAGCCAGGGTTTGACCCAAAGGTAGTAGAGGGGTAGAGGAAGAGGAAGGTTCTGTTTAAAATTAGATAAAAACAAAAGAGCAGAGATATCATCCCTGGATTTGTTCATTCTTCAGAAATCATAAATAAGACTGACTAATGATTGAAGGCTTAAGCTTTGGGGTCAAATAAGAACTAATTCCCCTGGCTCTGGAGAAAGTACAGCCACCTTGAATCTTTGCACTTGGAAACTGAAACAGATATTCCCTGGGATAAGAGTTCAAGGGGTAGCCTAAGAAAATCAGAGGATGGATGGAAAAGGATCCAATTTAAGTGTTACAGAGTTGGAAGTAATAAGTAAACTGGTGGGGCCAGGGAGATGGCTTAGTGGAATAAGTGCTTCCCTGGCAAGTGCAAGGGGCTGAGTTCAATCCCAGGTTACACACACACACACACACACACACACACACACACAAAGTAAACTGGCTAAGTGATCTACCTTTAACTGGTCACAGAGTAGAATATTCACTGGTTTCCTAACATTGGGACTGTGCAATCCATGAGTGGCGAGCTGGGTGCTTGCTCCTATTTTTTTTTTTTTAACTAGTAAATTTTTAAAAACAGCACATCAATCTCACTGAAATAAAGTTTCGACACTGTGCCGATGACTTATTGCAGTAATGCTGGATTATGGGTTAGCAGTGAAAGGCGTGAACCCATCTACCCCGAGGCATGCTGACTGATAACTGATGGTCACCGCATACTCGCTGCTTGTGAGTGATTTCTGACAATATCTTGCCCAGTCCTCCATTCTCTGGGATGTGGGTGCTGGTCCAAGTCCTACTGTACAGACATTGCCTGCACTGTGCGCTTCAGCGTTGGGAGCCAGATCCTCATTTGTCAAATGAAGAAAGAGAAAACAGGGAAGATGACTGCTCTGGCTCTGATGCCCGAGCTGGTGAGCAGAAGTGCTGGGATTCTGACACAAGACTTTTAATACCAGACCAGTGCTTTTCCTCCTCTCAGGGAAGACAGTGGGATAAAGTGTTCACCTACTCATGAGCCCAATATCTCTTTGTATGAAGCAACAGAAGGATCCAGATGGGAACCTGGGGACCTAATTGGACCTTAACAGCAACTTGTGGACAGGATCCAAAAAACCAATCCATACTTCACTTTAAAAACATTTTCTTCTCACCTTTTATTTATTCATTTGGTACAGGGACTCACTATGCAGCTCAGACTCCTAGTGGTCCTCCTGTCTCAGCATCCCCAGTGCTGGGATTACAGGTGTGTACCTATAATGAGCACCACCATACCTGGTCTCATTGGCTTGCACAGTGTGCCTGGGGTTCCGGGGCCAGCACAGTATGCGGTGCTGGAGATTGAACCTCAGTCCTTCACCTTCCAGGCAGCTGCTTCAGCCACTGAGTTAGCTCCCCAACTCCCACACCTCACTTTGAATCTTAAGAAAGCCGAGGAACCCACTTAGACCTTTAGCCGGCAGAACATTCTCTGATCCACAGAGCAAGTTCCAGGGAAGTAATTTCAGACAGCACAGCACATTCTAAGAATCTAGCACTTTTCTCAAACAATGACAGTGCCCCAGTAGATCAGAAGAGAATGGGAAATCCCGTGCTGACTCAGCCTGCCAGGCCTGTGTCTGTCTGTACCTCCTCCACCTTGATTTCCCCCGCCACCTCCCCCCAACTCACGGTTCTGGATGGTGATCTTGCGCTGCCGGTAATCCACCCCCAGCACTGGCTCGTTCTGCCCTCTCCGCTGGGCCACGATGCGCACTTCCCTCTGGTTATCATTGCAGTCGTTGGAGGGGTCTTGGCCCAGAGATAATGCTGCCTGGTATGCTGAGGAAAGAAGCCACACTGAGTCCAAAGAAGCCCCTAACTGATGCCTGGCAAGCACGGGTCAGGACAAAAACCCCACTTTTAGAACCACGGCTCCAGAGCCCCTAAGAGGGCATCATGGGCAAGTCTTGGCTGATTTCCCCATTTCACCTCTGAGTCTCTGATCTTACAATGCTCCCTCACCTGTCCTTATAGCAAAGATGGGAGAGCTGCCATATCCAGCGGTGGCCAATGCCTCCTCTCTAATCTCTCCTCCCCCCACTTAGCCCAGGCACTTTACTTTTTTAGTCTTTTTTAGACAGGGTCTCACTATGCAGTGCAGGCTGGCCTTAAGCTCACTTTGTAGCTCAGGCTGGTCTTGAACTCACAACAATCCTCCTGCCTCAGCTTCCCGAGTGCTGGGATTACAGGTCTGCGTCACTATGCCTGGCTATCCCAGGCACTTTAAAGAATAACCCCTAGGAAATAATGTCTTTGGGGAGTCTTTTGGGGAAAATTTCAGGAACAGTGAATGGCTCAGACAAGTAGATATTTTGATTCTCTCAAATCCTCCTGAAGACCTTAGCCCCAGGGCACAGATGGTGAAGTGGGTGCCTTGGGCTCCCTCTGTCTCATCACAGGCCATACACTTCTTCCTAGGCAGTGATGATGAACCTTTTAGAGACTGAGGGTCCCAACTGCAACCCCAATCCCACTTATTGATCACCAAGCGCCAACACTGCAAATAAACCTGAATACAGAGGTTTTAGTCCCATAAAAGGCAACTGTTACACACTGGTCTTGCTGAGGGGATGACTTGGCTCACGTGTGGACAGAGAGGGTTCTATGCATGCCATAGGGTTGCCACCACTGCTTGAAGGTGTCTGCTTCTATTCTCAAAATTTCTAAAAGCTTGTCTCCCACTGACTATGGGTTTCTGACGTCCTTTGTTTCTAGAGAGAGGGCAGAAACAGACAGCTCTGGAAGAGCTCTGGATGCAGGTGGTTGTTACTCAGAGGCAGGGACTGTCTGGGCAGCACTGACATGCCCAACTGCAAAAGCGCTGCTGGGGACAGAGCACACTTTGACATTCAGAGTACTCATCGTGGAAGGACCATCCCCATGAAGGGAATGTGGCCATAACAGGGCTTCACCAGTGACCACTCCAGTCTTGCATCCTGAGAAGGCTGGGGTGTCATATTGTCTGCACTGAATGCAGTGGGGTGATGGGCAGGTCTGCACCATGGCATTGGCATGAAGCTGGAATGGACAAGATGGCAAGACTCGCTCTACCTTTTATAGAATAGTTAAGCTGCCTTAAATATTTTTTTTTTGAATAAGGGAGACAATGTTTTGAAAATGAAATAGTATCTGACCTTGAGAATAGTTAAGCTGTCTTAAATATATTTTTTTTTGTAATAAGGGAGATGGTGTTTTGAAAATAAAATAGTATCTGACCAAGTTATATTGTCAGCCTTGGTTCAGCTTATCTGTAAACTGAAGGCACTGTATCTCTGTTGCTCCTCACTATGAAGATTTGTGATCTTAAATAATTCCTAGCCCCAATGATGGTACATCACAGAGATGCCCGGGCCCTGCACAGAACATGAACAGAGAGGGAACTCACAGGCAGAGAAGTAGTCAAAGATGGGATCCTTGCAGAAGGACTTGAAACGCCATGTCACTACCACATCCTGGAGCTGGGCAGAGGTGGTATAGTCACATTTGAGGGTAATGGAGGCAAACAGGGTGACATAGCGTTCTGTGTCCTGGACTGTCACCAGCAGTGTCAGGCATCCTGCAATAAAGAATAGAGGATGATGTCAGAGGAGACCTACTTCCTCTTACATAGAGTAAGAAAGCAATGCAAATGGGTACAACATCCTGTCTGTCTTAATTCCTGCCCAACTGGATGGGAGCTCACAGGCAGGGTCTGACTTCTCCCTGCGTAGGGCACCAGGTGGAGATGGTCCCTCACAGCCTGGCACAGCACAGGAGAAGAGGAGAAAGGAAACTCCCAAGAGCTCACAGTCGCCAGCAGTGATCGCACATCCAGCAACAAGAGCTGCCTAGGAGTGATGTATTTTTTTCTACATTACTTCTCTTCCTAAAGTAGTTCTCCATCTCTCTAAAGTTCAAATTCCACCCCCAGGCCTGGGAAGACCCTCGAGTCTGCCTCCTGCCTCCTCGTGATGGTTCATCTCTCCCCATACCCCACTCTCACTTGAGGCTTCAGCCTCTGGACTTGGTGCCTCATGCAGGGGTGATTCTTTCCTCCTGCTGCCCACCAGAGCAGCGCCAGCAGCCTGGAGTCCTCCTCTGAATCACCCAGTCCTCCAGTCCTCTATTGCTTCCGATGTTCCCAGTGCTTCCGATGCTCTTCCTGGTCCCAAGGGTACAGTGCCCAGTACTCAGGCAGCTCTTTCCTGTTGGCTGGTAACTGCCTGCTCAAGCGAGGCTCTCAGATAGCACCCGCATTGGTCTCCAACTCACTGTTCAGATACTGACCTTGTGCTATGTCTGTCACACTCATGACATTGCAGTGTTATTAAATAGATGAAGGATCAAGAACACACCATCCAGTGGAAATTTGACAGTACAGGCAATAAGCACTATGGCATAGTGAAAATCCAGCAAGAATGATTAGGGGTGACAAGATATATCAACAAAGGTGTGAGGGAATTAAAAGCTTTTCTTTTTAAAAAATATTCCATTTCAGGGCCAGCCAGATAGGTCAGTGGTCTAAAGCACCTGCTTAGACAGGCTCAGGGACCCTGGTTCAATCCCTGAAATGCATTGCCAGCCATGCCCCTGGGGTGCACTGAGACTGGGGGGGGTGGCGCGTACCTGTAATCCCAGCACTTGGGAGGCTGAAACCAGGAACATCACTACGAGTCCGATCTCTGTAGTGAGACCCTGTACTAAATACATAAAAGTAAATAAATAAATAAAAATTCCACTTCAAGACCCTCTGATTCTCTAGGCATTTTGAAAACTCTGGGTCTGCCTTGAAAGGAGCCAAGTGGCCTGGAAGTATCAGGTGGGACAGTCAGGGGTCCACGAGAAATCAGAATTTTGAAAGTCTCCCAGGTTAGTATGGTTTGCAGGCCAACTTAGACATGGGTCCTCTGGTGAGAGGCATAGTAAAAACAGTAGTGCTCAGATTGGACTGTGCAGCACCAGGACTTGTGGCCACTGAGATCTCTGGCCCTATGTCTGGAGTGCTGGTTCAGCAGGCCTTGGATGAGGCCCAAGAACCTACATTTCTGGCAATTTTCCAGGAGATGTCAATGCTACTGCTCTGAGGACCACACTTAAAAGACTATGGGTACAGACAAGATGGAATACTACTAAGCCATAAAATGATAAATTGGAGTCATTTGCAGGAAAATGGATTTATCTTGAGAGTGTGAAGTTAAGTGAAATAAATCAGACATAAAAAGTTAACTATCATATGGTTTCCCTTATTTGACAAACTCAAAATAGGTATTTTCTTATGGGTGCGGGAACCAAACTCAGGACCTTATGCTTATCAGGCAGACACTGCTACTGAGCTATAGAAACTCAAAATATAAATAATTTGAAGAGCCCCTGAGGTGCTCTGAGACCTCAATTGAGACTGGGCATGGTGGTGCCTGCCTGTAATCCCAGCTCTTGGGAGGCTGAAAACAGGAGAAACACTATGAGTCCGATCTATGTAGTGAAACCCTGTAAACCTTGAGACCCTGTCCTAAATACATAAAAAAGTAAAAGAGAGATGATAGAAACAGAGAGCTATACTTTGCAGAGATAGAAAGAGGATCTGGGAAGTGGGGAGGGGAAAGGAAAGCAAAAATGATGAAGATGCAATAGGTATTTTTGCCAACTTCCATGATGACTATGACCAGTATGTATTACAAATGAAAAATAATGATTAAAATGACGATGGAAATCAAAATAAATCTCCACCTTCTATAGAAAAAAACCTAAAAAGTAAATACAAGACAATGAATAGGTCTTATAGACTTTGGACTCAGATCCACCTGGGTTCACACCAAAGCCAGTGGGCCATTCACTCAGACACTGGACAAGCTGTTTCCATCTTTGAGCTTGTGTTTCCTC
This sequence comes from Ctenomys sociabilis, assembly GCA_004027165.1. Lineage (NCBI taxonomy): Eukaryota > Metazoa > Chordata > Mammalia > Rodentia > Ctenomyidae > Ctenomys > Ctenomys sociabilis. Next base: position 36,082 of record PVKA01012418.1, read on the forward strand.
AGCTGTGAGTGGAGATCAAGACAGCAGCACCACAGGCTGCACATCCCTAATCTGAAAATCCCAAATCTGAGAGGGCTCTAAGATCTAGAGACTTGCTGAGTTCTCACGTGATGCTCCAACAATTTCTAATTTTAAATCAGTCAAGACATCATATTTTCATGTTAGAAACATTCAACTGGTGAAGCCTATGCAAATATTCCAAAATTCAAAAATCTCAATCCCAGCAACACTCAGAATTTCAGAGTGGGAGTCTCAACCTACACTAACCCCATCAGACCCTTGTGGGAATGCAATAAGCTAATCCACCTCTGGTACGTGGCACAGTGCCTGGAACCTACACTGTCGTGTGGGCCTTGGAATCTGTTCTTTTTCCTTATTGTGACAGCCAAGGAAACAGGAATTCAAGCTGGGGTTCTTCCCAGCAGAGTGAGATCTCAGGTATGACCACTTTCTGAGTCACCTAACAAAGCAGCTAGGCATGCTTACTTTGGTGGCTAGAGTCCATCGTTCTAGGTGCTGTCTCCCCTTCTGGCCACAGTCCTCTGAAGCTTATGAGGGGCACCTTCACAGGTTCTGGTTGGCAAAAATGACCTCACTGGTCTCTGGGACTGAGTTGTGATGCAAAAGCCCTGTGATAGATGTGATGGAGAAAGGCCTTGGCAGGCTAGAGGGGCGTGAGTAAGAAAGACTGCACAGAAGAAGAAGATTTAAGGTAGACCATAGAGCTCAGATAGGATTGAGATCAAACATGAGAAATAGGGACAAAGTAGGGAGACTTATTCCAGGAAGCAGGAAGAAGGAATGAACAAAGGCTAGCCACGATGGGAATTGGAGGAAACCAACCTAGCTGGTGTCTGTGACATAGACAGAAGGTAAATAAGGAGAGCTGGTGGTGGTGAGTGGGAGATGCGCCATAGATTGCAATCCAATATGTGCTTCTAGTTCATGGATAATTACTGAAAGCTTCGCTGCAGAACAGCAGTAGGGTGAAAGGGATGATTTTAAGGAGTTGGGTGACTTCCTTATTCTGCTGTGAATGGGAAAAGGGCATCGTGTTCAGAATCAGCCTTCAGGAGTTGGTGGGGAGGGGATAGCTGCTATCTGTTCCAGCTGCAGGAATTTCAGAGGTCAGGCCAATCAGGACAGAAAGGCCATGACCAGCAGTCCCAGCCTTGCATGGATTATTCCACAATCTGGCTATTTTATTCTTGCTCCTCCTCTCTCACCACCTCTTTTCAGGGTTGCTTCCTCCCCCCCCAAACTGACCTGAAATAGACCTCAGAACTTCTACCCAGCACAGCTTTAATAGCAGAAACAGGTACAGATAAGATTTTGACAATGAATAGAGTGCCACTGTCAACACTTGCTTATTTTGTTGAGCAATACATGGGGACTAATATAGGAAAAAAACTGATTTGGATCTAAACAAAACCTTATGTTCACATACCACCACCTTCAAATATGTGCTTTTATATATTATTATTTTTATATTATTATTATTGTGTGTGTGTGTGTGTGTGTGTGTGTGTGTGTAGAACCAGGGATTGAACTCAGGCCTTGCGCTTACTCAGTTTATTCTAACTGAGCCATCTCCCCAGCCCCTGCTTTTATACATTAAATATGATCCTGGGAAGAGTCAAGCTATGCCCACTTCATATACAATTGATCTGAGACTTGGAATAATTAAGAAACTTGTCTGGAGTCATTCTTAGTTTCCATGCAGGTCATAGTCAGTATTTTGTCCCTGCACAGAGTTCTCGCCACTCTGCATAGCAGTTCCTTGAGTAAAGGAAGATAACTGCTGTTCATAAGTTTGGTGATAGTTGAGGGCAGACTATGTAAGCAATAATTAAAATATTATTGGCAGCAGTCATTAATGATGATTAATGACTTACACTTCTTCATTTGTTTGGTGGGTAATTTAATTAGTAGTAGTTTATTCAAAAACGAGTCAACATTATTTCTACAGAGGAGCATTTGAGAAGGGGGGTTGCTGAGGGTCAGGAAAGGGCATCTTGTTGGAGCAAAAGTTGCTGTAGAGTGCTGTACAGCACTCTGCTGTACAGATTGCTGAAGGTGACCCCTTTGTGGAAGGAGAATGGGGATGAGGGTGATGACCTTGACTACAAACACATGCTCAGCTCCCCTTCTATGAATGCCTTTATTATTGTTAAGCCATGTGCGGTGACCAGCTCACCTTTCCTGACGTCAGTGCTGGCTCTGTTGCTAGCGTATTCTTTGATTCTCTCTGCTCTTTCATCCCCAGCATGGATTTTAAAGCTTAAAACAAGCCAATTCCCCACATATTTTGAAACACTGAGCTCACAATTTAAGGGGTCAACTGACCCCATAGCATCCTGCACAGATCTTTACCTTCACTTTCCATACACACACACACACCCAGAGAGACAGAGAGAGAGAGAGAGAGAGAGAAAGAGAGAAAGAGAGAGAGAGAGAGAGAGAGACAGACAGACAGACAGACAGACAGACAGACAGGCAGGCAGGCAGGCAGGCAGGCAAACAGGCAGACAGACAGGCAGACAGGCAGACAGACAGACAAACAGACAGACAGGCAGACAGGCAGACAGACAGACAGACAGGCAGGCAGACAGACAGGCAGACAGACAGACAGACAGGCAGGCAGGCAGACAGACAGACAGGCAGGCAGGCAGGCAGGCAGACAGGCAGACAGACAGACAGACAGGCAGGCAGACAGACAGGCAGACAGACAGACACAGAGACACAGACACAGACAGACAGACAGGGACAGGGACAGGGACAATGAGGGAGAGTCCCAAGCACTAAAAGCCCAACTACTTCTGCTGCCCTCAGCATCTACCATGACATATGCTCTTTATCTACCATTCTTCTCTCACACCCCCTCCCACTAGAGTGGATATGAGCTCTACATACCTATTTTTTTAGGACAAAAGTCTGGGAGGTACCCATGTGTGACAAAACTAAACAAAAAAAGGAGACATAAATGAAGGACAATTTTGTATTTGTATATACAAAATAGTTAGGACAGATATATATCTACTTTCTCTTAATTCAATAAGAAGAAAGGTTTGTACTAATAGTGTTTGGACAGGATATCATGTCTGCATCTTGTGCTATGAATGACTACTACAAATGTATTAATTGTTGTAATGTATTCATTGTTGTAACTTCAATCTGTTTTGAAGCTGTTTCACTGCAACTTTTTTCTCAAAATTTTTTTAAAAGTCCAGGAGGTTTAATCCAAGCTCCCATGTGTTCAACAACAGAAACTTAACCCAAACAGTCTTAGTGTTGGGTCTTACTGATACCAAAACATAATTTTCCCCAGGCTAACAAACTTTTTCTATGAAAGTGTAAGCCAGTCCCCAACTCTCAGAAAAGCAGTAGGAGTCTCCAGTTTGGGAGGGTGAGAAATGCAGTCACAAGTAGCCTATATCAAAGGCAAATACCTCCTGTTTTTCTTTTTCTTTGGCCTCTAATCAGTTTGTGCAGTCAACCACTCTAACCATCCACAGCACTCAGTGGGTAGGGTTTTGAAAAAGAGACCAAAACCAGAAGAATCTGGGATGAAAAATATGAACAGGCTCAAAAGGAGAAATACCCTGATCGTAGACTCCTTGGCTTCGCCTTTGTATTTTCAAACTTAACACCAAAAGTTACTAAGTTCTTGAGTTCTCTTCATCCTATGGTATTTCTTTCTCATCAGTCCACTGTCACATAAAACCCTCGCTGTCTCTTTCATTTTTTCCTATTAAAAACTTTATATGTGGAGCCTGAATTCTGCCTTTATATGCTGTCTTTATATTCTACTTTTATATTTTATATTTTCTTGGCATCCTAAGTTATGTAACTAAGTTATTTTCAAGCTTTAGTTTCTGGTCATGTGAAAAACTGGTCATTTGATGACAGCAATTTCTGCCTCATAGGATTATGGTGAAGATAAATGTGTCCCACTTAGGCACAGCCGGAAGGTGGTGGCGCAGGCCTGTAATCCCAGCACTAGGGAGGCTGAGGCAGGAGGATTGTTGTGAGTTCGAGACCAGCCTGAGCTACAAAGTGAGCTTAAGGCCAGCCTGAACTGCACAGTGATGTGTCCCACTTAACAAAGATCCCGGCACATAGGCAGAGGGTGAATAAACACTAGCCCTCACATATATCATTTGCACTTGTCTAATGTGGGACTGAGATCCATTAATGCCGACATAGAAAAAAAGAATTAAAATTATACAAATGTAAGCTACCATGACAATCTTCTCTTTGCAAAATGAATAGGTTAGAAACTTTGTAGCTTTGTACTCCAGCAAATTCATTCAGTTTGCCTCTGTGAAAGAGGAAGGGAGGGAGACCTGTCACTAAGGGTACAAAGGAAACTTCAGATGAGATATTAGAGGGCATTGGAAGGAGAGGAGTAAAGGGGATTCTCTATTTCCCACCATGGGGTGCTTTCCAAGACTATACTGCCATGCTAAGTGGGGACTACCATCCTTCACTAAAGCAGAAGGAAAATGCACTAACGAAGGCAGAAAATTTTGTCAACTAAATGCCATATATTTCCAAATATGCATACAGCTTTGTACATGTGTTTTGTTAGTTAAGCACCTTGTGTAATATCAGATTGGCCAAGATATCACAGTATTAGAAGATATCACCTACACAACAGAAATATAGAAACAAAACAAATCAAGCATCTTAAACAATTAAGAACTATTTTGGGTGGACTAGAAAATGTTCTTAATGAAAGAGGGTGTGCTGTAGATTGGACCTGGGAACTCCTAAAAGACTATGGGTAAAGGTTCAGTACTCAGCAAGGGATGCTATTGGGAGGTGGCTTCAGGCATCAGGAGCTGTGAGAGCAAAGGGCACCATGGAATACTGGTTTCTTTCTTTCTGTCTTTACTTGCAAGCCAAGCCACCCTTGGGAAAATGGCTTGTTCTACCATGCTTGCCTACCACTACAGTCCCCAAAGCAATGGGTCCAACCAACCATGGATTGCATTCTCTAAAACTGTGAGCCAAAATAAGGCTTTCCTTTTTCTAAATTAATAGAAATTAATTTGGGTATTTATTACCATCATGTAGAGCTGACTAACATAGGGACAGTGGTTTGTTCCCTTGGGGTGGTGATGGGCTGGTGCTGACTCTGAAGGGAATTGGTGATTTCTTCATGCTTTTCAAATTTATAGGCACCCTGACTCAAGTCAGCAAGTTAACAGAAAGTACACAGCTTCAATAGTATCAGAGTTTATGTCTGTGCAAGTTATCTACTCTAGTATATTTGCCATCAGTATCTGCTACATTTCCTTAGATAACAATGCAAATATGAGAAGAACCAAGGGAAAATGGGCTGGCAATAAGTAATAGATTAGAAGGAAAGGAGAGAGACATTGGAAGAGGTGAATGGGGACAAGGTTTATGGGGTGAGTGGGGTAAAGAATTGTGCCAGATATTGTTTAACAGAGGTCTGGTATGTGCTACTCAATAGTGCAAGGCTGAGGAGGGGAACTCAGCATTTTGCTACACTAAAGAGGATAGTGCTATATACCAAGCACTTAGTGTTTTTGCATACACTGAGGTCTTATTACATATAATCTCATTTAATTTTTGTACAAATATAGGAAATATTTTTCAGTTCTGACATTGAAAAAAAAATCCTAAGTGGTTAATCTGTTTAAGGCCATATAGTCTATAACTGGCAACGATAGATTAAGCTTAGCTCTCTACAATCTGATGGCCTCCATGTGACTCTACTTATCATCAGTCACTTTGCTCTGTGGCCCCATAATCTCCTTGATCAGAAAATTTGGAGCACAACTGAGTTACATGATGTCATACTACAGGTTCTCCTATGTCCTGTGACCTCACTGACCTTGAAAGGCTAGGACCAAAATGTTGGCTGTCCTTGTAGCCCTTCTTTTTCTCTAATTTTTGGTCTGCAAACTTAAGTTGTTAACTCTCCAGAAGAGATGCTTATTATTATTACTCTACAACATAGGCAGTTGAGCTTAACCTCCCTATCTATCAAACGTCTTAGACATAACATGGAACAGGTATTTTCCATCAAGTATTGATATGTTAAACTTTAAATCCCTACAGAATATGAAGAAAAAAATTAAAAATATTTTTAAAAATAGGAATAAACAATTACATATTTTTAAACAGAAATTTAGAAATCTAACCATATAAATCCTTGTAGCAGGACAGTCCTGTGACATTTTTTTCTGGTCTCTTGCTTTCATTTATTACTCTTTTTTTTTTTTAAACAAACATTTACTTGAGAGACAGTATGGCAGTAATTGGTATGTCATGACAAACAGTATGTATTTAGAAGACCAGAATGACATTCTCTCAGGATTTCACAGAGAGCAAATTGGTCAAGCAATGGCCATGACTTATACATGTGGCTGACACTGACAAAGGATCTACAAACTGTGGTACAGGATTTCAGGGTAAATCCTGAGAGGATCTGACTGATCTTATCAGATACAAAAGTTACATTTCTTGTTACATAGGTCTTGTTTTATCTTGGCCTTAACCATACAGTAGAAAAGTATAAAAACAAAGTATAAAAAATAAAGCCATATTAATATGCTGAGCTGTAAAAAAGCTCAAGTGAACGTTGTTTTTTGTGGGACTGGCGATTAAATTCAGGCCCTTACGCTTGCCAGGGAAGTGCTTATCCCACTGAGCCATCTCCCCAGCCCATGCCAACAACTTCTGACATTGCCAGTCATATGGATAAGCCATTACTATTATGGACTATTGGACTATATTGGAATATTTTGCTGAATTCACACTCCTACAATATTTAGATGACAATGGAATACTCTTCTCTGACAAAACTAAACAAAAAAAAGGGGATACAATTGAATGACCATTTTGTATCTCTATATTCTAAACAGTTAGAATAGATATACAGCTATTTTCTCTTAATTCAATGAACAGAAAGATTTGTTCTAATAGTGTTTATGGACTAGATATCATGTCTGCATCTTGTACAATGAGTAACTGCTAGGACAAAAAATATCTGATGGCCTATACTGTTCCTACTCTGTCACCCTGACTTTCAGAGAAGTTTTCTAAATGTTTTAGATGTAACTCTTTTGGGAATATTCACAAATTTAAGGTATGTTCACAAACTTATTTTAATCATTTTGTGTAGAAACATTTCCCCCTTTAAAAAGTTAATATGAAATAAGAAAATAATAATTCAAATAAAGAAGGTAAAAGTAAAACGTCTCTTTTTGCTTACCATGCATTTTAATTTCTAGAATCTAGAGGAACTGCTATTGATAATTTGGTGAACAACATGTCATTTGGTATACAACCTTTTCCTATGCTATCTTTATATATTAATCATATTATGTACACAAATACTGCAACTTTGTTTTTTCACACATACACATAATTATATTCTTTACCAACACATACACATCTAAGATTTTAGTGGTTGCATGAAAATTCAGTCTGTGGATGAACACATTTTCCTAACTAACAATATTTAGGTTGCTTCTGATTTTTCACTATGACAAACAAGGCTGATGTCAATTGCTAAAATGAATATTTTTATATCAGTATCTCTTCCATATGCATACTTTTATTCCAGCAGAATGTTTCTCAGAGTAAGCCTATTCTCAAAGAGAATAAGACTATTATATTTCAATAGATAATTCAGAAAAGAAATTTATATTTTCAAAAACAGTGACAGCCCCATGCCATACCATAAATATTTCCAAAAGGGGAAAATTTCAACCTGAAAAATTTAAGTGAAAAAAATAGCTACTCAGGTGGTTTGAACTTGACATTCCTTTGATTGCCACAAGAAGAAGCCAAGACTGTGTTAAGAGGCAGATACATGGGGTTTCCCAAAGTCATTGACCCAGGTTAGTGACTCATGTCACCACACACTAATTTCAGAGCACATGCAAATTTGGACTCCACCAGAATGCACACATTTTCATTCATTTTTTAGTGCCTCGTCTGAGCCAGGCACTGGTCCAGAAGATAGGGATACAGTAGAAAGCACAAAGGGGGCGGGGGGAGGCTGGACTCTTGGAACATATACTCTTGGTAGAAGTCAAAATAAACAAGATGAAATGCTTTCTATCATGGATAATAAATCTTATAAGGATGCTCAAAAACTACTAGAGTTTTATATATTAAATCCTATTACTGTACAACAAGGAACTAGACAGATATATGTACTCAAAAGGCTCTGATGGCTCCTCTTGGTTGTTTTAAATTCTAATTTAAGCCCCAAATCCAAGTCATTATCCTTCCATAAAAACCTGGGCCTTTCCCATGCTTCCCATCTTAGTGAATGGGCAAGATTGAACATTAGGACCCATCCTTGGTATCAATTCCTCACTCTTCCTATGTAACCTACTATTGAATTCAGTTTATTTATCTCCTAAATATGTTAGGGCTTTCTCTATCCATTGTTGCAGCCCTTCTAGTGAAAGCTACCATTACTGCCAGCCTGTACACTGCCTTAGCCCAACTAATCAGTTCTCTTCCATGTGAATTCTACATTGCTTTCACCTCTCAATTATTCCTCCTTGAAAACTTCAAACAGCTAAATGAATGTCCTCTTTTAAAGTTGTATCTTGGTATAATAATGGAAGGCTTACCAGCAGTCATCACACTGTTCAATTTCTTAGCCATGGGCAAAAGAAGAGTTAAGATTAGCTTTAAACAATCCTACATCATGACCACCATCAGCACCAAGAGTAATATTTATTAAGTTCTCTCTCACTATGCAAACATTGCATGAAGTGCATTAAAACCTTCCTTTTATTTATTTATTTATTTATTTATTTTTTGAGACAGGGTCTTGCCATTTAGTTCAGATCAACCTTGAACTCACTGGTCTTAAACTCACAGTAATCTTCCTGTCTCAGTCTCCCAAGTGCTGGGATGACAGGTATGTATCACCATGCCTGGCTAAAACTTTAATTTTAATTAAGCCTCATAGAACCTTATGATATATGCACCTCCATCATCCTTACTTACTGGAATCTTTGAACAGTACATTGTCTGGAGTTATACAAATATCTCTGATATCAACCCATATTAAATAGTCAAACACAGTTTTATCCATGTCTTCACATATTCAGGGAAAGTATCCACTAAAATAGCAATTTTCACCTTTAAGTGTTGGAGTCAAACAGTCAAATTTTCAACTTCTCATCTGTGAAATGAAAGTGATGGTCACTTAAGACTTTTTCACTTTTGGTATTCTCTGGTTCTAAAACATCTCACACAGGTGGTTTTCTATTCAAGGGCTTCCAGACAAAGCCAAAGTCAGTATAATCACGCTACTCCACTATCCTTGCTACCAGCACTGTATGCCTGGTGCACATGCTTTCTAAAGGCCCTGTCCAGCTGCCTACTGTAAGAACATAATCTTTGGGTCTTTGATAATGATCACTATATTTGAAAAAGGTTTAGTGTTCAACATTCTTTGTAAAAGTTGGATAGCTTTTTAAAACACTAGGCTGGTGGCTTAAGGACTGGAGTTTATAACCTAATGGGATTTTTGTCTGTTAGGCTTCTTTTTTTATTCTATTGACCCAAACAATTGCTCTTTCTGAAATTTTGATTCTACAGATGGGGTAGCCCCAGGATAAAGGTGGGAACAGACCTCTATTTTTCTAAAAACACAGCTCAAACAGAATCAGAAATGTCCAGCTGTTGTGGAATTTGAGATGAACATGCGAGGCAAAGGTGAAAAGAGAGCAAAGCCATGGGAATTTTCTGAATGTGCTTTCATGGTGTAAGGTGGTGGCTACTGGGGTAGAATTTGAAGTACAGAAATTTAGGTGACATTCAGTCCATTTCCTAGTACATTGTGAGTATCTGACATCTAGGCTTGGTACCTTCAGACAATAAATAGGTCCTCTGTCCTGCAAATAAATTTTGTAAGTTTGAGCTATTGTAGAATCCTATCTGAGCAAGATGTGGCTTCACCTGAGCAATTCTCAGTTCTCTGAAGAAAATTCTGCCTCATCTTCATGTTAGATCTTTTCCCTTAAAGAAATATTCAAGAGTCAAAACTGCAAGCAAACTCCAAGCTGAGCTCCCATTAGCCAATTAAAGGTAAGAGGGCAGCTATTCATAAAAGCATAAACAGGTATAATGAAATAAAACAGGGTGGAACTTCCAAGGGAACTTATAATTCTTTGCAAAACCACTCCTACACTCTAATTTGAAAAAGTTGAAAGTACCTCACATTGTGCCACTCGACTGCCCTTTTCTGCCTGGTTTCACTCACACGATATACACTTCTGTCCTGTTTCTAAGATATGGGCTGACACACACACACACACACACACACACACACACACACACACAAAACATGCAAGAAAGTAGGGGAGTTCTTGTGGAGGCTAAAAGGATCAAGCTGGTGAGACAGGGTGGCTGGGCCTCTAAGGGAAGAGAATGTACAAGACATAAAGGCGCAGTGGGTACAGAGAGAGTAGAAAAGTGTCTGAACACACTTAGCAACACACCACAGGTTGGAGTCCAGTCACACAGTCTCCGAAGTGTGCCAAACTTTCCTTCCTTTGACCACGACAGAGAACCTCCCAGGAAAGAAAGAAATCCATGAGCGCCAAAATGGTTGTCACCGTTTCTAGAACCTAAAGACAAGTATCAGGTAAATGGAAAAAATAGGAATTTCATGCATAATGCTTTTGCTCTATTCCATACAGCTTTAGAGACCAAGGTATGCCCATTGACGATGGGCGGGAAGGCCAAAACTCTGGATTTCTTGTTTGTATCTGTTTCGAAAGGACCCGAGTTTATAAAAGAGGAAAACAACAAGTTCCCACAGACAGAAACTTGATCCAGGCCCCGCTCTGCTGGTGCTGGTGACTCAGCCCGGGGCCGCCACTGCCCCGCCGGTGGCCAGTTCTGCAAGGCAGGGCAACAATGGCTTCCTGTCTCCCTGGCCCGGGTGGGGCCCACCTTTCCACGGCTCACCTGCTGGGAGCCAGGTGAAGAGCAGCAGCCAAGGCGCGGGCAGCTCGGGGCCCATGCCGGCCTCCGTCTGGCCCCTTTCGGCTCAGGGGCCTCGGGGCATCGCGCCCGTTCGCGTCAGCTGCCGCCTCAGGACGCGCATCCACAGAGAGCCCCTGGGTTTTCCCGTCCCGGGGCGAGCGCCGCAGCCGGGTCGCCTTGCTCCCGGGCAGGTGCCACCCCGCTCCTCCGCACCTGCGGCGCCCGCAGAGGCTCCGCCCTGGCCCCGTGCCGCCCAGCTTCCTGCCCGGCCCCCGCCGCCCCGGCTGCAGCCACCTGCGCCCCGCCCGCCGGGCGCGCTGCCAGGTGTGTCCGCCCCGCCCCGCCCCGCCCCGCCCCACTCGCCCCGCCCCACTCGCCCCGCCCCTCCCCTGCAGCCGAAAGTTGCCCGTTTCTTCCCAGACTTCTCGCCCCGCTGCCGTATCTCCCCGCTTGGAGTTTTCTCCCCCTGTGCAGAATTACGTGCGTATTACTTTCTAGGGTGTGTTTCTGTACCTCACCGATGCTTTTTTTTCCTCTGTAAAAACACACTAATGAAGCTTATATACAATGTGTGTTCAGGTTTTCTACAAACTGACCTTTCTAGAAAATAGAGCGTGACCTAGAGGTATAAATTTAACTCTCTACAGTTATAAAATGAATAGATGCGCATTACAAAAAAATGTAGTTCTCCAACATCCGTAGGTAGGTATTATTAATATTAGTAAGTTTTTTTTTTTTTTTTTTTTTTTTTTTTTTCACCTTTCTTCCTGGCCACTCAGCAGCCTGGTGAAGTCTGGGCCTGACCAGGGTTGTTGTCTTGACCTTTGGCCTTGCAAAGATAGCTAATTCTCTGCTCCAGGCCACTCAGGATATAATCCACTCTCTTCTTCTATAGGTAGAAGAAAAAGGTAGCAGGAGTCACGCACACTTGCCTTCAGGGAACAGCCAAGAAAAGACGTTAACTTAAGAAATGGCATGTACATTGGACACTGCAGATAGCAGCCGTCCTATACAAGTACAAAATCTTTTATCAGGGAGTTTTCATTGACTTACTCTCTTTTTCCACAGTAAATGCCCTCTCTGCTGCAGACAGCATCTTTCCCTCCCAGAATAGAAGTCTACAGATGCAGTAAGCACAGTTCTGCCTTGCACCTGCAGGGTCACTGGTATTTTTCCTAAGCACCTTTCCTTCCCCAACCTGCTATGGTGAGTCCTCTTAACCAGTATTGCTGGAGACATTTATCTCTGCTCCTCCTGGAGGCGAATGCTCGTCCCATACCTAGGGTAAGGTCTCTCAGTCAGCCCTTCTTCCTTTCCAGACCTGAAAAGGTTCCAGGTCTGGTTTCCCCAGTGGGCCATTTCACTTTAAATGTTTTTCTTGTAGTGTTTTCTCTTCCAGAAAATAGGAAGTAAATTCAGGAAGTTTACGGCCAAAGGCAGATGACAAAGTATGTGAGAGAGCCTTTTGAGTGATCTTCCGTGGTGGGACTCCAACCCTTTAGCTGCAGAAGGAGGCCGCAGTCTGAGGAGCTCACTGGACACTGTCCCTAGACCTTGCAGTACTGCAGGGACATCATATTTCTTTGAATGTCTCTGACCTTGAGTTTCTATAGTTTATGACTTTGTAAATTGTCCTCAGCACTGTCAGTCTAAAAAGTGTGAGCCCTCTCTTTCTCACTTTCCTTCCATACCCTTCTGCCCTTGATGTAGTATGCAAGCCATTTTGATACTTGTCTGAGCAATTATTTCTCTGGGCTTGTTCCATCAAATAGTAGTCAAGGGATTTTAATAAGTAGCATATTTGTGAAAGGACTCTAAGATCAAATCAGTTTGAGAAATTCTGAATTAAACTAAATCAAACTTTTTTTCAAGACTTATTAAGCCCCCAGGGAATTACTGTACATTTGAGGGTCCAAAGGACTATGGCATGCACCACCACTCAAAGTTATGCAACTACAAAAGCCTTTTCTTCCTCACATATGTGTTGGGCAGATATTCCATGGAACAGATGCTGGGAAATTCTGGTGCTCTGAATCCAACGTAAATGGTAGTAGGGGAGTAAGTTGGAGACTTTTGTAGAAATAAAAAAAAAAGACTTTAATAAAAATTATCACATGCATGTAATTATAATAAAATTTCTTTATTTTCTCTTATGAATTACTTATTTCACCAAATACTTTTATAGGGGCTAATTCTATTCCTGTTTTCTGTCCATTACGGGCATCTTTTTAATTTACTATTTGCTATATACTTTGTATTAAAGAGGGTTTTGGTGTTTTGTAGATGCTAATCTCATGAAGTTCCCACAATAACTGTATAAAGTAGGAGCTTTTATTATCTCTCATTTGTACAGGTGGAGACAGAGACACAAAGAAGTAGCGAGGTCACAGGACAAGTAAATGGTGGCCCAATGAGACGAGGTGATGCAGTCAGATTCCAGAGCTGAAGGCCTTAGCTGTTATGCAGTAGACTTTCTCTTGCTATGGCTCAGCCTGTATTTACAGCTGTCTGACTCAGTCAGTGTGTGTGAATGCAGTTCTCCATGCACACCTATGTCATTTATCTCTATGCAAACAGAAACTCAGTTCCGAGCTCTGGGCTGTCTCAGGCCAGTCATTGTCTGACATGTCCTGTTGGTTCAATGGAAATTAGGTAAAGGTACATATTTTTCTCAGAAAAACAAACAGTTCTTTCATTGCTAAATATAAAAGTCGCTGGGCCTGCTGATAGTGAGAGACAACTGTCCTCTTATACAAAGTAACAATAATAGTTACCTCAGGCATGAAACCAAAGAACTTACATTTCCCGTGCAACACTGCAGGATACAGTTCTCCTAACATTTTCTTTTTCAGTACTGGGGATTGCACCAAGAACTTTGCAGTAAGATATATGTCCTGAGTCATTTATTTATTTAATCTTATTTTGCTAAGTCACTAAACTGCCAAGGCTAGGTTCAAACTTGAATTCTCCTGCCTCAGCCCCCTGGAATGCTGGGATTACAGGCAAATCCACCATGTCCAAATGGAAAGCTGCACTCCTAGCACAGCTGAGATCTTTAATCCCCTAAAGGCTTGGTCCCTGGAACAGCAATATTGGGAAGTAGTAGAATCTTTAATGTGGGGTCTGATAGTAGTTCACTGAGTCACTGGGGGTGTGTCTTCAAAGGAGAGAGTACTGCCCTACCCTTCCTCATTTTCTTTTTCACTTCCTTGCCGTGAGGAGAGTGATTTGATCCACCACATGCTTCTGCCAGGATGTCCTGTATCCCCACAAGCCATGAAGCCAACCAAGGATGGACTGAAATCTCCAACATTCTGAGTCAAAAATCAATCTTTCTTCTTTGTAAATTGATTCATCTCAGCTGTTTGTTTTAGTTATGTTACACTGATGAACAGGTAGGGCTGGAGCCATAGGAAAGAGGCCCAAGTCTTCAGGTTACAGCAACAAAGGCCTAGATGCTGTCTGTTGTCATCCCTTCCTAGACAACGTGAAGTTTACAAATTGAGGAGAGTATAAAACTGCAGTGGGGAAACAGAAACGTGACCACTCATCTAAATGCTTTTTCCCTCCAGTGCTGTTGCCACTTGCCACTGTCCACACCTCTGTGCATCCTCTTGACTGAAATGCAAGGGCTCGTGATTAGTGGATATGAATTCTTCCTGTTGAGTCAGGCTATGCCTCACTAATGCCAGCCGTAGATATACTGTTTTCAGTAGTGTCTTTTCACTATATTTGTGAGCTCAGCTCCAGGACATGGAAATCCTGGGGATCTCCTCTCCAGTGGTGTTTCTTGACTTTCTAGCAAAGCCCACATTGCTGTTCAGTGTCAGGACTTTTTCTAACAAGAAGAGCTAAGTCCCTGAACACTTCAGTAGAACTCGATAAGGGTCAGAATATCTGGCTCTTCCAGCCAAGCCCTGAAAGTCTGATTAATGAGTCTATGGGGAGACCCAGGAAAGAGATTTTTTTTTAAAAAAAGTTCCCAGGTGGTTCTAATGTTCACCCAAAGTTGAAAGTATAGCTAAAGGATAAGCTGAGTGAAAGAATGCTCCAATTACTGGTGAACAAGTAGGATATTCCTTAGGGCAGTCCCTAAATGGAACATATTTCCAACATATGCTACTGAGAAGGTATATCCTGTTGTTGTTTAGTGGAACACTGTGTATATCTATTAAGTTCATTTGTTAAAAGATTTATTTTGACTCTGGCATTTCTTCATTATTTTTCTAGTTAATCTATTTGTGACAGTGTGTCATTGAGGACCTTTACTAATTGTTCTGATGTTTGTCTGATCTTTTATGGTGTTTGTTTCATGAAGTTGAGTTTCCTAGTGTTCAGTGAATATGCTTATAATTGTTATCTCTTCCTGTTGAATTGATGTGCAGTGAGCCTCTTTGCCCCATCTGATTATTTTTAGCTTGAAGTTCATTTTGTCCAACATAGGGTGCCTCAGTAACACACTGTCACAAGTAGATTAGCTAGAAAAGTCAATGAAGAAATATTAGAGTTGAAATAAATATGCCAAAATTTATGGAACACAATCAAAGTAACACTAAGGAAGATCATAGTTGTGAATGCCCACAGTCAGAAACAGAGCAGGCCAGGTATGCCACCTACTCACTTTAAGGTCCTAGAAAAACAAGAACAAGCCAAATCCAAAGTTAGAACAAGGGGACTATTCAAATAGCTCAGTGGATTAAAGTGCCTACAAGCAGGTGCAAGGGACCAGGGTTTTGATGCCCGGGCTGGTGGTGCCGGCCCTGCCTCTGGGGCGCCCTGAGACTGCAATTGAGACTGGGCATGGTGGCACGCACCTGTAATCCCAGCTCTTGGGAGGCCGTAAACAGGCGGATCACTATGAGTCCAATCTAGTAGTGAGACTCTGAACACCCTGTAGACCCTTCCCTAAAAAATACAAAAACAAAAAACAAAAGACTGCGATAGTACAAGGAATGAAATTATTAAGATAAGAGCATAAAATTAATAAAATTGAGACTAAGAAGAAAAGTTTGAACTAATATTGTTTAGACAAGATATCATGTCTACATCTTGTCCTCTGAATAATTACTATGAAGACAACAATATGCAGTGTATTAATTATTATAGCAGTCATACTAATCTATTTTGAAACATTTTCATTGCTATTTTATCTTTTTTCTCATTAAAATGAATAAAAGATAAAAAAAAGAAAATTTCAAAATATAAAAAAGATAAACAAAAAGACTGAAAACCATCCCAGAAGCAGAGAAAAACTCTGTTAACTAACAATATAGGATAATTTCTTTCTTTCTGTTTTCTAGGGGGCATCTAGTTGATTTCATGTCTCAGATATAGCTTTTAATTCCCAAGGAGTTTTGGAGAAGATAAACCTATGAGGAATCAGTGTCAACCTTAATATATTTAAAATAGTAAACATTTGTCAGAATTTAAAAAAATAAATAAAATTGAGACTAATAAAACAATATAGAAAATCATTGGAGCTGGCCAGATAGCTCAGCAGATTAAAGTACCTGCTTACGAAAAGGCAGGGACTGTGGTTCCATCCGCAGCATGCCATGCTGGCCCTGCCCTGAGGGTGAGCTGAGATGGAGACTGAGACTGGGAGTGGTGGTGTGCAACTGTAATCCCAGTGCTTGGGAGGCTGAAAACGGGAGGATCACTATGAGGCTGATCTGTGTACTGAGACCCTGTAGACTCTGGACTAAACATAGTAAAAAGAAAAAAAAAAAAGAATCAATGACTCAAAGAGCTGATTCTTTAAAAGAATTTTAAAAATAACCAAATCCTCTGCTAATCATAAATTAATAAATAGGAGGACCCACATTAACGCAATTAGAAAGGAAAATGGTGGAACTACATGGACACAATAAAAAATCTAGAAGATTATTAGTAACTACTTTTAGAACCTATATTACAATAAATTGGAGAATCCAGAAGAAATGGATCAATTCCTAGATGCACCCAATTTGAACCAAGAAGTAGTTCAATAACTAGCAATAAAATGATTAAAAAAAAAAAACACCTACCAAGTAAGAAAAGCCCAAGAATGATGGATCCACCAATGAATTCAATAAGAATTTCAAGAAAGACCTAACATAACATTCCTCATGCAGCTACTTTCTCTTAGTTCAATGAGAAGTTTTGAACTAATAGTGTCTAGACAAGATATCATGTCTGTATCTTGTACTACAAATAACTACTATGAAAACAACAATATTCAGTGTATTAATTATTGTAACTGTCCTGTTAACCTGTTTTGAAACCATCTCATTACTACTTCTTTTGCAATAAAATTATTTTAAAAATTCCTCAAATTGTTTAATGAAATTGGAAGGGAAGGAGTACTCCCAAAGTCATTCCTGGAAGTAAACATCACCCTGATTCCAAAATCATAAAAGGACCCAACCAAAAAAGAGAACTACAGGTCAGTTTCTCTAAGGACCATACACCTGAAAATCCACAAGTATGCACAGCCAAACATAAACAAAAAAACCAAAAAAACCCACACATATCATGACCAAGTAGGTTTCATCCCAGAAATAAAGGATGATTCAACATACACAAATAAAGAAATGTAAAACATCACATAAATAGAAGCAGAGATGAAATTACATGATTATGGGGCTGGGGAGATGGCTCAGTGGATTAAGTGCTTCCCTAGCAAGCTCAAGGGCCTGAGTTTAATTCCCAGCTCTGCCAAAAAAAAAAAAAAAAAAAAAATCGTATGATTATCTTAATAGATGCAGACAAAAAGCCTTTGACAAAATTCAGCATTCATTCATGATAAATGTCCCTAAAGAAAATAGGTATCAAAGGACCATATTTCTATCTGATAAACTGATAAACCAATGGCCAACATCATATTAAGAGGGAAACACTAAAAGTTCTCTAAAATCAGGAACAAGAGAAAGATTTCCACTTTTGTTCCATATAATACTTAAAACATTAACCAAATCAATCAGGCAAGAGCAAACAGAAAAGGTATATGTACAGAAAAGGAAAAATTAAAATCACCATTATTTGCAGTAGCATGATTCTTTGCGTAGAAGACCCAAAACTTGTGCCACAAGACTCACAGAATTAATAACATAATTCAACATTGTAGCAGGATATAAAATCATATTCCCGCACACCAATAATGTAGCCAACAAGAAAGAAAATAGAAAAATAATACCATTCATAGTAGCATCCAGAAAAATTAAATACTTAGGGATTGATCTAAACAACAAAGTTTTCTGTAGAAAAACTCCAGTACTCTGGAGATTGATGAGGACACCAGAAAATAGAAAGATGTCCTGTGTTCTTGGATAAACAGAACATTGTCAAAGTGGCCATACTTACAAAACTGATATACAGATTTAATGCAATCCCAATCAAAATATCAGTAGTTTTCCTCACCAAACTAGAGAAAACAATCCTAAAATTCACATGGAACCAGGAGAGATCCACAATAGCATGATCTATCCTCGACAACAAAAGCAAAGCAGGAGAAATCACGATCTTAGGCTTCAAGTTATACTTAAAAAACTACACCGAGAAAACAACATGGCATCGTCACAAAACAGACATGAGGATTAGAAGAACAGAACAGAGAATGCACAAATAATTCCATGCACGTTCATCTATTCTGTCTTTGATAAAGAAGCCACAAGCATTTGCTGGAGGAAAGATCACCTCTTTGATAACATATCTCACCGTGTTATAAACTACAATAAAAATGAATCCAAGGTCAAGATGTTAAAACAGAAGCACAATTTGCAGGAAGATAAAACTCTTGAAGACATAGACACAGATAAGGATTATTTTGGCGGAACCAGAGATTGAACCCAGGCCCTTGCACTTGCCAGGGAAGTGCTTATTCCAATGAGCCATCTCCCTGGCCCGATAAGGACTTTCTGAACAGAGCCACAGTTACACAAGAAATAAAACTAATGATCCACAAGTGGAATCATATCAAATTAAAATTTCTGCATAGCAAAGGAAACAAGCAAATGAGTAAATAAACAGCCTGCAGTGGGAATACAGTTTTGCCAACTATTCCTCAGACAGAATGACTAACATTTAGCATATTTAAGAAACTAAAAAACCTCAGACTCCCCAAATAAAAGACCCAATTAACTTTAACGAATAATCACTTCTTAGAAGAAGTACAAATGGCTAAGAAATATGTGAAAAAAATGTTCAACATCTTTGGTCACTGAAGAAATGCAAATTAAAACAACACAGAATTCCATCTTATTCTAGAAAGAATGGTGTTATCAAGAAATCAAAGAATAGCATGTTGATGAGGCTCCAAGGGAAAAAGGACCTCTCTATATTGCTGGTGGGATATAGACTAGTACAACCAATATGGAAATCAGCATTGATAGTCTTTGAAAAAAACTAAAAATAGAGATTCCATTTGATGTAGATATTTCCCTCCTATGTATCTTCCCCAAAGAGTTAAAGACATCATGTTACAGTGATACATGCATACCCACATGTATAGGGTTTTTTGGGATGCCTTCAGGGTATTTCTAGTATAGCATGAGGATCTGAGGATTGAACCACAGAAACCTGAGCCTACCCATGCAGCAAACTCCTAATAGCTAAATCTTGGTGACAGCCTATATCCCCATCGAAAGATGAATAGGTAACAAAAATGTGGTACTTATGCACAATAGGATGCTAGTCTGCTATAAGGAAGGATACATTTAAGTTATTTACAGGAAAATGAATGTGCCATAATGTTAAATGAGACAAATCAGACATATGACCTAAGTGTTACATGGTTTCTTTCGTATTAAAAACTCAGATTACAAATAAAGAGCAAGATAAAAGACAGATATTAAGGAATAAGGAGGTAGATCTTTTGCAAAACTGAAGGAGACCAAGAAATGGAAAGAGGGGGCATTAAAGACAATAAAAATGTGTTATGTACATGTACCAACTCCCCATGATGGATGTAATCATGATGTACTATAAACATGAGCTAACAAAAATAAAATGAAAAAATAAGGTATAAGGCAATTCTGAAATATATACCAATTGGTGATACATAGGCCAGTGAACAACAGTACAGTCATATAAACACACCTTTGCAAGCACCACGCTAAGCAAGCTGTAACAGTGCTGCCGTCCCAGAAGCTTCCCCCGGGAACCCGTTGCCCATCCCTCTTTCCTCTCTGTCAAAGGTAACTAACACTTTGGTTTTTCCATTACACATTGTTTTCATTTATGTTTTTTTGGTGGAACCAGGGATTGAACTCAGGCCCTTGCGCTTGCCAGGGAAGCGCTTATTCCACTGAGCCATCTCCCCACCCCATTTTTTTTTTCTTTTAAAGAGAACAAAAAACTTTAAAAAATTAAAATCAATACAAAAATTTTTAAAAGATGATAGAAATCAACAATGGTTATTATATTACATGTTTACATATATATTACATATCTTCAAAGTAGTAGTTTGGATTGCCGGATATAAACATGCAAAATTGGTCAACATTTTTTAAAAATAAGCATTAACAGTTTCTGCCACTAAACCATTAGATATTAGAAATAGAATTATCTATCTTGTATATGTATATGTATATACATACTTTTCCTTTTTTTATTCTCTCATCCAATTGTTCGTTCCTTTTGAGTAGTTTTCCTCCCTTTCACAGTATCTATTATATTTTGCAGATTTTGTTTACTCTTTCAGTTTCTTACATTCAGGAGACAATAAGATGCTTACACATGAGTGTCTGATTAACTCACATTTGGGTATGGTCTCTAGTTGCATCCATTTACCTATAAAAGCCTCCAATTTATTTTCCTTTATAGATGAGTAGTACTGAGTTGTATAGAAACACCATATTTCTTGTCTTTTTTTTTTTTTTTTATTTCTTAATCCATGCCTCACTTGATGAGCATTTGGGTTATTCCCAAGATTTAACTGTGACAAATTGTGCTGCTATAAACATGGTTGAACATAAATTGCTGTAATGTGGTGTGTTCAATTTTTCTGGAAGAAAATACCTGAAAGGTAAATAGCTGGGCTGGATAGGACATCTAATCCTAGTTTTTCTGAGGAATCTCCACACTGTTTACCACAGTGATTGTACCAGTCTCCACTCTGCCAACGGTGGAGAAGCATTTCTTTCTCCCCACAGCCTTGCCAGCATTTGCTGTTCTTTCATTGTGTGAGGATAGCTATTCTTTTGGGTGAGAAGGAATGTCAGTGTTGTTTTAATTTGCATTTCTCAAGTAACCAGTAATGATGCACATTTTTCTCATATACTTATTTGCCATTTGTATTTCTTTATCTTGAAATGTGACTTAATCACAGGTGCCCATTTTTTGATTGTGACTTTAAATTTTGAGAGCTTGATTTTAAAAATTCCTTATACTTTTTAGAAAAAAGTCTGTTGTATGAGGGAGAGTTGAATAAATTTTCCCCCAATCTGTGGGTTTTCTTTTGACTCTGTTGGTGATTTCTCTGTTGTGAAAAAAAAAAAAAAAGGTTTTCAGTAAGATGAAATCCCAATTGTTGATTCTTTGAAGTATTTGATGTGTAGTTTAATTTTTGTTCATGAAGTCTCTGTCTACGCTTATGTCTTCAAAATTTCTAACTACTTTATCTTCCAGTAGATTTAGTGTTTCTGTTTTAATATTTTGATTTTTGATTAATTTTGACTTTAGTTTAGTGCATAGTGGTAGACATGGGTTTTAGTCTTTGGCATGTGGGAGGCCATTTTTCCAGCATCATTTATTAAAGAAGATATCTTTCTTCCAGTGAACTTGTTTGGCTCCTTTATCAGAGATAAGGTATCTGAGTATGTTTGTAGTTGTGTTTTCACCTTCTCATCAGTTCTACTGATTTTTAGTTTAGTTTTGTTTTTTTTTTTT